>JARQOC010000005.1:3996765-4127410 GCA_033576535.1 Allobates femoralis
GATATTAAGGTCGTGGTTCTAGATGAAGAGGAGACGGAATGTGATCAGCCGTGTAAGGCTGTGATACTTTAGTAAGAAACTCGAAGAATCTGATAGCGTAAGATAGTGACCAAAGAGAGACAGGTTTCATGAGTCCAGACAATACACAGTCCTATTAAGTGTAAGGTCAATACTGGAACGTCCTTAGATCCTCGTTCACACAGTTCACATTGAACGTGGCCTGATTAACTTATAGTCCAAGAAGCAAGTTGATTTGGTGATCAAAGTCTGGAACTAAAGCTATGCAGTGCAGTTAGTAAATAAAGTCCTGGACAGTCCTGGAAAATACCCTGCAACAAATACAACAACAGAACACAGTTAATAAGTTTATATGAGACAGTGTAGTTCGTACAGATCTGGAAGGCACACTATAGCTGCAGGAGAGGGATTACATAAGTACAGAGCATGTAATTGCCAAGCAGTAATGCAGAGGAGTGTGAGGAGCAGAAGCAGGTGAGCAAGAGCAGGGACAAAATACTCAAGCACTGGACAGGAAGAAGGACTGAACCTATAAAGCAGGAAACACATAGACATGGTGAAACAGTAAACTCCATCTTGTCAAAGGGCGAGGAAACACTGAAGGTAGCCTGGAAAAGCTGGAAGTCCTGATAAAGGCTAGGGCAATATCACTGGATGTAAAGGAAAAACCTTTTGTGAGGGTCTAGTAGATACAAGTCCCATCATCTTATCTATCCCTTCACTGTGTGTCAGGTGCGCACCAACACTGATCGCGATCACTTGTGTCCAGCTCTATTATTCTTTTGTGGCCAGTTCTTGCCACGCTGCATGGCGTCCACGGCTACTTTACATTTTCCTTCATTATGGTATCCAGCCTTCAGTCTCCCCCATTTCTTTCTAAAACTGATCATTCTAAGTAGCATCTCCTTTTCTAAAGAATTCACCATCCTCACATGTCCAACACTTGTTCCTTCCACAACCCTCTTGGTAATCTCCAGCTTACTAGGGTTCATCCCGCTCATGCTGCACGTTGTGACGTTACATCATTTATTGTAGCTCCGGTACCCCTACATCACTGCCCTGTCTCCCCTAACATAAGGCACTCTCTTATCTTACTTTGTGTCTTATTTTTCCACTTGTGGGGTGCATCCAGTTCTCTCTGTTTGCCCCAGATTCGGGTGTCATCATTTTTACACAAAGATCAAACCCTTACTTTGTTGGCTTCTGACAAAAAACAGGAATTCCCGGATCCGGGGAAATGCAGGATGAGTTTAAATGTGGCTCTATGTAACTCTGACTCAGCGGACTCCAGATCCTGCTGGGCCCAGATGCCGGAATTGAGTTTTTGGTCTGTGCATGCGCAGAACACAGTTCCAAGTGACCTGTCCACTAGGAGGTGCGCCAGGTGTCCCCAGATCTGGCAGAAATAGGTATGAACCAGAAGCAACTGTGAGACGGATCAGTGATAACACCGGTTCGGGGCTGACAGTTTCTACAATTCCAGGGGGGGGGGGAAGATGGTGCATCCCCCGAACTAAAAAAAAAAAGGCAAATGTAAAACCAGCCTTACACAGCTGAACAGACTTCAGTTACATGGATGACTAGACTGACCTTACACACCTTCTGCAGAGCGTGGCACAAAGATGTATTGTTCTAGAAGCGTCTTCTCAGTGTCCCAGCTAAGCAGGTGTTAGTATTCTGTCACTAATCCTCCTCCACCGGCTCACCGGTCTCCCCCAAACCATGACAACAAAGGGGTTTTTGTCATCTCCCCAAGCCCATGGCTGAGCCTCCAGCAGTAATGTGGTGCACGGACTGCACGCTTAAGCCGGATCCCAGGTGAACAAATTCGGGGGAATGCAGGTAAAACCTGTATCCCCCCCCTGTATCCCCTTGCAAGTGTTTTTCAGGATGTAACTGGATGCACCAGCATCGGTATTTTTTGTCTCACCTATCAGTGATAACACCATTGTGGGAGTATCCCATTGCATCCGGTGGAGTACTTCTTTCTGCAGTACCCGGGGACAAATAACACACACCCTAGGGGGCGTGTCATTTAGAACTGTGTTCTGGGCATGTGCAGTCAGACAGGCCGGATCCAAAGGGAACTGGAGTCCGCCGGATCCAGGTTCCATTGGGCTCATTGTAATTTTACACGTGGTGCCCTGGATCCGGGAGCTTCTGGGTTTTTACCTCTTGGACGTTATCAGATCTGACTCCCACACAAGTGCTCATCAATCTCCCACCCAATCTCCCATCCTCAGGATCGGCATATATAGTATCCAGGGCACAGGGAAGCAGAGATAAGGTCTCCCCTCTCTGCAGGATAAATGTGCCAAGTCTTAATTACCTGCAAGGATTAGTAGGTAGAGCGTAAACCATCCGCCGCGCCCAACAGAGGGAACGTGTGCGAGAATTACAACATATACAAAGAAAGTGACCTCCTGTGGGTAAAGAACAGAGTATAAAAGCAATGATTATTCAGCGCTTGGGTCACCATTCACCCTCTTACATGTTGTATCTCCTACAGATAGAGACATCGAGAGAAATCCAGCAGAGAGAAGTCATCCATATACCCAGGAGTGTGCAGAAGACAATCACAACGTCCCAGAGGATCATCAGGTAGATGAAGCCGAGCTACAAACCGAGTCTATACCGGGGTGTGTGGACCCCTTGTTCTTTTATAGCCAAGAACGACATTGTGTTTCCATGTGGGTCCTCCAGTTTCCTCCCAACCAATAATAATAATATAAGTAGTTAACTCAACAATTGACCAAAGAGGAATGAGGACGTCTATGCAAACCAATCTGGACTAACAGTGTCCTGCGCACTATATACAACAGACTGGGGAAACACCAGCGTGGGGGCAACAAATACAACGGAGGGTTCTGCTCGTAGGGAAACGTGGGAGAGGCGACCTCCTGCACTCACCTGCAACCGTGTCCTTATCTCCCTATCGCCCCTATACGGGTTCTTTCACCCTGTAGCTGAGCAGGATACCTAGTCCCTTGCTGACCTGGCTGGTGGGAGCACTAGTCCCAACCACTGCAATAATAATAACAAGAGGGGAAGGGAAACAACAAGTCAACTTCATGCCTGCTGCCAAAGGAAAGAAACACGTTTAATATAAAGTCTCAATACAAGAAAGAGACACAGATCCCGAACCAGTCACAAGTCTCCAAAGTAAGAGAGACCATCATGACATAATCATTAGCTGCTCCAAAACAACAACAAGAAGTTCCAAGTGGTTCTTCTCTGCACATGTCAGCTGATCTGATCATCTAACATGTGCAGCTGACAGATGTGTGTGGATCGGAGATTGGAGATCCGCCCGTAACCTATTAGATCACGCTGCCAGAGTGAACGCTGAGTGCTGGTGTTCACAGGAGATGATCATTTCTTCTATTCGGGGGATGCTGAAGCTCTGAACGAACACAAGCGATCACACTGGCAGCTTCAGGTTCTCCAAAGAGACTAATAAAATCAATAAAAAAAGTGGGAAAAAAAAGTTTTTTTAAAAAACAAATGTGAAATAAATAAAAGCATAAAAAGTTCAAATTACGAATTCCCGCCCCCACTGAAAATAAAACTATGAAAAAAATGTAAACAAAATACACACATTTAGTATCACCGCGTTCAAAAATACCTGATCTCTCAAAATATACAATTAATGTGATTGGTAAAGGGCGTAACAAGGAAAAATCAAAACGCCAGAATTATTATTTTTTTGTTTGCCACATTGCAATAAAAAGCAATAACAGGCGATAAAAACATGGAGTATACAAGAAAAATGGTGTCACTAGAGACGTCAGCTCAAGACACAAAAAATAAGGCGTCACACCGCCCCAGATCCCGAAAAATAAGATTGGCACAGAGTGCGGAACATATAGTACTGACCCCAGACATCATACCGACACCTCAGTGTTACCATATACTACTGACCCCAGACATCATACCGACACCTCAGTGTTACCATATACTACTGACCCCCAGACATCAACAAGTCCGACCAACCTCGCATGTTTACCATATAGTACTGACCCCAGACATCATACCGACACCTCAGTGTTACCATATACTACTGACCCCAGACATCATACCGACACCTCAGTGTTACCATATAGTACTGACCCCAGACATCAACCGACACCTCAGTGTTACCATATAGTACTGACCCCAGACATCATACCGACACCTCAGTGTTACCATACAGTACTGACCCCAGACATCATACCGACACCTCAGTGTTACCATATAGTACTGACCCCAGACATCATACCGACACCTCAGTGTTACCATATAGTACTGACCCCAGACATCATACCGACACCTCAGTGTTACCATACAGTACTGACCCCAGACATCATACCGACACCTCAGTGTTACCATATAGTACTGACCCAGACATCATACCGACACCTCAGTGTTACCATATAGTACTGACCCAGACATCACACCGACACCTCAGCGTTACCATATAGTACTGACCCCAGACATCACACCGACACCTCAGGTTACCATATAGTACTGACCCCAGACATCATACCGACACCTCAGTGTTACCATATAGTACTGACCCCAGACATCATACCGACACCTCAGTGTTACCATATAGTACTGACCCAGACATCATACCGACACTCAGTGTTACCATATAGTACTGACCACAGACATCATACCGACATCTCAGTGTTACCATATAGTACTGACCCCAGACATCATACCGACATCTCAGTGTTACCATATAGTACTGACCCCAGACATCATCACCAGACACCTCAGTGTTACCATATAGTACTGACCCCAGACATCACACCGACACCTCAGTGTTACCATATAGTACTGACCCCAGACATCATACCGACACCTCAGTGTTACCATATAGTACTGACCCCAGACATCATACCGACACCCAGTGTTACCATATAGTACTGACCCCAGACATCATACCGACACCTCAGTGTTACCATATAGTACTGACCCATCAAGACACTCACATATTACTGACCCCAGACATCATACGACACCTCAGTGTTACCATATAGTACTGACCCCAGACATCATACCGACACCTCAGTGTTACCATATATTACTGACCCCAGACATATACCGACACCTCAGTGTTACCATATAGTACTGACCCCAGACATCATACCGACACCTCAGTGTTACCATATAGTACTGCCACCCCAGACATGATACACGACACACTCAGTGTTACCATATAGTACTGACCCCAGACATCATACCGACACCTCAGTGTTACCATATAGTACTGACCCCAGACATCATACCGACACCTCAGTGTTACCATATAGTACTGACCCCAGACATCATACCGACACCTCAGTGTTACCATATAGTACTGACCCCAGACATCATACCGACACCTCAGTGTTACCATATAGTACTGACCCCAGACATCATACCGACACCTCAGTGTTACCATATAGTACTGACCCCAGACATCATACCGACACCTCAGTGTTACCATATAGCACTGACCCCAGACATCATACCGACACCTCAGTGTTACCATATAGTACTGACCCCAGACATCATACCGACACGTCAGTGTTACCATATAGTACTGACCCCAGACATCACACCGACACCTCAGTGTTACCATATAGTACTGACCCCAGACATCATACCGACACCTCAGTGTTACCATATAGTACTGACCCCAGACATCATACCGACACCTCAGTGTTACCATATAGTACTGACCCCAGACATCATACCGACACCTCAGTGTTACCATATAGTACTGACCCCAGACATCACACCGACACCTCAGTGTTACCATATAGTACTGACCCCAGACATCACATCGACACCTCAGTGTTACCATATAGTACTGACCCCAGACATCATACCGACACCTCAGTGTTACTATATAGTACTGACCACAGACATCATACCGACACCTCAGTGTTACCATATAGTACTGACCCCAGACATCATACCAACACCTCAGTGTTACCATATAGTACTGACCCCAGACATCATACTGACACCTCAGTGTTACCATATAGTACTGACCCCAGACATCATACCAACACCTCAGTGTTACCATATAGTACTGACCCCAGACATCATACCGACACCTCAGTGTTACCATATACTACTGACCCCAGACATCATACCGACACCTCAGTGTTACCATATAGTACTGACCCCAGACATCATACCGACACGTCAGTGTTACCATATAGTACTGACCCCAGACATCATACCGACACCTCAGTGTTACCATATAGTACTCACCCCAGACATCATACCGACACCTCAGTGTTACCATATAGTACTGACCCCAGACATCACACCGACACCTCAGTGTTACCATATAGTACTGACCCCAGACATCATACCTACACCTCAGTGTTACCATATAGTACTGACCCCAGACATCATACTGACACCTCAGTGTTACCATATAGTACTGACCCCAGACATCATACCTACACCTCAGTGTTACCATATAGTGCTGACCCCAGACATCATACCGACACCTGAGTGTTGCCATATAGTGAACATGATAAATAAAAAACAAATGTGTAATTTAATTTTATTTTGCAATTTCACTGCACTTAGAAATTTTCCCCATTTTTCTGTACACTATATGGTAAAGTCAATGATTTCATCTAAAAGTACAACTCATCCTGCAAAAACAAGAAACACTGAAAAATAAAAAAGTTATTGTAGCAGGGGAAGAAAAAACTGATACCAGAAAACGGAAAATCGCCCAGGGGTGAAGGGGTTAATCTGTGCACATAGCCTTGTTTTATTCCTGCTCTACCGTTCTGGAGATGGCCGCCTTTACATTTAGTGTTACGTTTGCTGGTCTTCACTAGGACGTTGTCATAGATCTGCTGGGGGTTACTTTATCTCAGTTCAGTCTCTGATCTCTTTCCTTACTCCTATAATGAACAGTGAGACATTTCCTTTTGTCAGGGGAAGATCTGATGATTATTAAAGTGGAAGCAGAAGATGGAAAGATGACGATGGAGTCACCGGATGTGAGTAATGTGGAAGAGGAAACTCCAGAAGACGTTACTCCAGGTATGTAACAAAGGATTCACTTTCTTCATTCAATCAGACACCTGAACATTTCATGTGCTCTTATGTTACTTAAATTATTGGAGTCCCTTCCTGTGTCACGGCTGTGATAGGGGATGAGGAAATAGTGAACAAGATAGTATTGCGAACAAGGTAACTGAGTATCTGGTCTGACCCTGTAGACTGGGAACCCTGGTCTGACCCTGTACTCAGAGGTACCTCTGATGGTGAGGACGTCTGAGTCGCCACCCTTGCCCTCAACTCCTCAACCCACCCTATGCTTGAACCCTCACATCCACCCAACACAGATCAGGGTCAGGAGCCAAAGTCTGATTAATCAGTAAGGAACAATAAGGGCACAGAAATAAGTGATGATGTAGCTAAAGAATATACAAATGGAAACAATTTATTACAGCAGTTTAAAGGGGTTCGACAACCCCTTCTCATTTCCCATGTTCACCCCCAGTCATGCAGGTGGTATAACGGTAAGGGAATAAGGAAGCAAGATGGTAAGATGGGCAAAACATGATCAGGGGACCTAGTCTGACCCTTAGACTGGGGGGTCCCTGTCTCTCCCTGTTCCCAGAATTACCTATGATGGTGAGGATGCCTGGGTCGCCACCCTTGCCTTTTGCGCCTTATCAGCCCTAGGCTAAGATCCCCTCAATTCCACCCACAGACCGCGAAGCACAGCAACTCTAACAAAAGAAAGAAAACACCAAGAAGGCTTCAGAACTTAGTCTCAGCTCCAGGTCTCGCAGAGACTAAACTCTAAAGGTCCAGTTACACACACTGATAATTGTGCAGAGATTGTTGGCAGGTATCTGGTTGCAGTGAAATCGTGGACACATTTTTCCATTTTGTGGCCGTGTACAAATGTAACAATGTGTCCATGATTTCACTGCAACCAGTGTCTCGCGTATCATGATGTTACATAACATAAAAACTAATGGTCTGTAGATATAAAACATAAATTACACAATCTGTTTTTAATCCTAACAGAAAGTCTCAGTAAGATCTCTGAAGAAAACATTACGTCATCACTCGACTACAAAGTAGAAGATGGAGATCTGCCAGATTCCTCAAGAGGAAACTCCACTACCCTTCATCTACATCCAGGACTTCACAGTCCTAATCCATGTTATAATCCTCCTAATCATGAAGAACCTTCTCCTGACCAGTCACAGATTGGAAGAATTCCCGCAGTGGACAGGCCGTACCCCTGTTCAAAATGTGGGAAATGCTTCATAGTTAGATCCCATCTTGTTACCCACGAGAGAACTCACACAGGGGAGAAGCCCTTTTCATGTTCGGAATGCGGGAATTTTTTTACTAGAAAATCCAATCTCGTCGCACATCAGAGAATTCACACAGGAGAGAAGCCGTACTCGTGTTCAGAATGTGGGAAACGTTTTGTAAGTAAATCTCATCTGGTTACACATCAGAAAATTCACACAGGAGAGAAGCCGTACTCATGTTCAGAATGTGGGAAATGTTTTACAGAAAAGGCCAATCTGGCTTCACACGGGAGAATTCACACAGGAGAGAAGCCATACTCATGTTCAGAATGTGGGAAATGCTTTAAAGACAGAACAAGTCTTGTTAATCATGAGAGAAGTCACACGGGGGAGAAGCCGTACTCCTGTTCACTATGCGGGAAATGTTTTAAAGATAAATCAAATCTTGTTAGACACGAGAGAACCCACACAGGGGAGAAGCCATATTCATGTCCTGAATGTGGGAAATGCTTCACGGGTAAACCAAATCTTATCATACATGAAAGAATCCACCGAGGAGAGAAGCCGTATCCGTGTCCACAATGTGGGAAATGCTTCACAGATAAATCAAGTGTCATTAAACATCAAAAGAGCCACATACGGGAGAAGCCATGCTGAATTTCTGTATATGGATTATGTTTTACAACTTCACTTTGAAAAGGAACCATATTGTTGTGGGATTATGGGAAAGGCAATAGGAGATGAAAATGAATTCAATAAAATTAGCCTTTGTGAGGTATAGACCGGCAATATTGTAAATGGCTGGTGTGTTTACACAGATGGAGATCTGCTGCGATTTAAAGCCAAATCGCTTCGCTGGGACTTGTAGAGCTGGTTTTACAGGTTAGTCAGAGAGCTGGGCGGGTCTGACAAACCACATACCTCCCATGGGTGTGTCCCATCTGTTATAATGTGACTCCTCACTGGTCATTTGATCTCTGATGTCAGACAGATCCTGTTTGAGCACATAGTATGGAAACCTTGTGTGAGTATGGAGCCGGCTAGATTGAGGATCTGGACTAATGACAGGTGCCAATACAGAGCAAGTCCAAGGACCTGGTGGGTGATCCCAGTGAGTGACTTCCAGGACGGCGAGACTGGATGGAGCTAGGTAACCCCAGAGAATGGCGATTATGTGTACTGATGGACGGCAGTGAGTGAGTGACTGCTAAATCCTCACTGGAGCACACAGGTGGAGCATAGGCAGTGTGTGCTAACGTATCCCTGGTTGAAGTGATGAGGACAGTAAATGTCACTGTATTATAAGTGGTTTATGTCTGTTATGAATAAACTCGAATGGACTATTCATATAGAAACCATTGCTGTGTGCCTTAATGTTGCTGCCAAGCGAGTGATCCCCAACACGCTAAGTGAGCGCTACCTCACACCTTGTTCTGCCAAAAACCCAGCTGTGAGCAGGAATCTTGGACAAAGTGATTGTGGGCATAAGAAAGAACCGTAGTTACTGTCTGAGCCATGAAGCTGAATTGTCACCCAGAACCTTGCTTCTTATTACTGAATACATCATTTCAACAATACCCCCGGATAATAAAAACCTTCAAATCTCTCTTTTATGCTCTTTTATGCTCCTCTCTGGTTGTGCTCCACTTCCACACTGACCCTCAGGCTAATGTAGCCCTAGCTGTCCCTTATCCTAGAGTTACCTCTGATGGTGACTGTAAGGAATAAGGCATATTCTGACCTATCCCTTTAGCAGCCATGTTGTCTGATGTCACTATATTTTCCCTTACTCCACGGACAGAGAGCCCCCACCTTTTGCCTGGGGCTTAATCAATCTCCTGAATATGTTAATGAACCTGAGGAATTATCTTTGTGGCCAGTTGCTGCCACACAATGAAAGCTCCCTGACACGTTGTGGAGGCCAGGGTAGCAAGGAGCGGGATGTAGGGGGCAGGGGAGCCTACTCTGGCCCTGATACTAGGGTCCCTGGCTCACCCTGATCTCGAAGGTACCTCTAAAGGTGAGGAGGTTCGAGCCACCGACCTAAATCCCTGACTCCTAAGAAGCCCTAGGCATAAGCCCCCACCTCCACCCACGGACAAGGAACCCAGCAACTTCCAATGGAGAATATTACAGCAGCTCAAGATCAGCTTCTGCTCACGACAGGTCACAGTCCAGAAGTGAACCGACTCAGTGACAGCAGGTGATGTGAGCTGATCCATTTAAGGCCGAGGGGTGGGGAGCAACCAGCCCAAACACACCCCTCAGCATACCTAAGCATTCACTCACACACACCTGCTACTACATGCTCCGCTCATTAGCCTCATCTACTGACACTGAGCAGGGAAAAAAAGGCTTCATTTAAACCTACAGCAGCAGCATTTCCATACTGCAAGGCAGTCTATATGTAACACTCACTAACAATTACACAAAAGGAAGACCCTTCTGTGACTTTGCAGAGGAGTGGGAAAAACAATTTCCTTATACCTGCAAATTGAAAAGATGCGTCACACTCAGCCCAGACACACATAGGCGAAGAATAACTCCTAATATTTCACGACCCTTCACTCCTCTAAGTATGACGAGCATAAATATCGCATCTAGAGATGTAGACGATCATAGCACATATTTTTACATAATTGGGCGACCTACATAAGTACCCAGAACTTGATATTGGCCGGTGGGATTACCACAAAGGGGTGGTGTATCCCACCATTGGAAAGCTAAAATCCTAACTAAAAATATGAGAGCATTGTCTTCCGACTACAATGCTCCCAGGCAAAGTTATGACCAATAATAGCTTTTCAATAGTTCATTGTTGTGAATTCTGCTTGTGGGCTCCCTCCTGTGGTTGTGGCTGGTAATGCAGTGGATCCTGTTTTGCAGTCTTAGGTGAATTGGATAATTGGAATTTAGATTGGGGTATTTAGGTTTGCAGGCTTCCCTCAGTCCTTGCCAGTTGTCAATTGTTCCTGGAGGTGTTTCACCTCTGCCTGGTCTCTTGCTGCCCTGCTGCAAAACCTCCGAGCTAAGTGAATGGTTTTGTTTTCTTGTGGCACACATGCTGTGTGCTTGTTTTGGAATTGTCTATTTCTGCTCAGAGGGTTGTGGGTTGCATTTCTGTCTTAACCTGCTCTCTGTTAGGAAGTTTTCTTCCTAGGATTTAAGTGCTATTCATTTGTTGTTGGCTTGTACAGCTTTTGAATGTGTCAGCATAGTTGGATTCACAGGTGTTCCGCAGATATAGAGGGCGCCGAGTCTTGAGTAGACTCGGGTATTTTTGTATTATCTGCTGTGGATAATTTTGAAAGGATTTTTATACTGACTGCAATAGTATTCTGTCCTGTCTTTACCTATCTAGCTAGAGTGGACTCCTTTACTAAATTCTGTTTTCTGCCTGAGTGTGTCTTTTCCTCTCTTACTCACAGTCAATATTTGTGGGGGGCTTTCTATCCTTTGGGGTTCTGCTCTGAGGCAAGATAGCATTCCGGTTTCCCTCTTTAGGGGTAGCTAGTTCTCCGGCCGTGTTGAGGTGTCTAGGGTATGGTTAGTCACATCCCACGGCTACTTCTAGTTGCGCAGTTAGGTCAGGAACTGCGGTCAGTATAGGTACCACTTACTCCTGTGAAACATATTCATGCGGCTACAAGGTCACCAGATCATAACAGTACAACTGGCCCACAATGAGTTATTATCATTATTATTATTATTATTTATTTATATAGCACCATTAGTTCCATGGCGCTTTACATAGGAAGTGGGGGTAACAAGGACAGTACGTACAAACAGTCAGGGCTTGCTGATACATGAAGGGAGAGGATCCTGTCCACGAGGGCTCACAGTCTACAGGGGTAGGAGAGGAGACAGTAGGAGGGGAAGCGCCAAGCGTGTGGTGGTGCAGCGCTGGGTCTCATCATAGGTTGTAGGCTTGTTGGAATAGATGGGTTTTCAAGTTCTTTTTGAAACTCCTGAGGGTAGGCGAGTGTCTGACGTGCTTGGGGAGAGAGTTCCAGAGTATAGGGGAGGCGCAGGAGAAGTCTTGTATGTGGTTGTGGGAGGATGTGATAAGGGGGGAGGAGAGGAGAAGCTCTTGTGAGGAGCGGAGGTTGCGTTCATGTAGGTAGGTATCATGTAGGTATCGGGAGACCATGTCGGAGATGTAAAGGGGGGGACAGGTTGTGGATGGCTTTGTAAGTCAGGGTTAGGATTTTAAATTGAGATCTTTGGGGGTGGGGAGCCAGTGAAGGGCCTGGCGGAGGGGGGAGACAGGGGAATAGCGAGAAGGCAGGTGGATTAGACGTGCAGCTGAGTTTAGGATAGAACGGAGGGGTGCAAGTGAGGAAGCAGGGAGACCAGTGAGCAGTAGGTTGCAGTAGTCGAGGCGGGAGATGATGAGGGCGTGGACGATAGTTTTGGCAGTGTCGTGATTAAGGAATGCGCTGATCCGGGAGAGGGCGAGATCGGTGATGCCGAGGGATTCTAGGATTTGAAGTAGGAGGGAGTGGTCGACCGTGTCGAAGGCGGCAGATAGGTCGAGGAGGAGGAGGACGGAGTAGTGTTGTTTACTCTTTGCGGTCAGTAGGTCGTTGGTGACTTTAGGGCTGTTTCAGTGGAGTGGTGAGGTCGGAAACTGGATTGTAGGTGGTCGAAGAGGGAGCAGGAGGATAGGTAGGTGGACAGTTCAGAATGGACCAAGTATTTTGGATGCGAAAGGGAGGAGAGATATGGGGTGGTAGTTAGCGAGAGATGATGGGTCGAGGGAGGGTTTTTTGAGGATGGGTGAGATCAAGACGTGTTTGAAGGATGAGGGAAAGACGCCGGTAGTGAGTGATAGGTTGAAAAGGTGGGTTATGGCAGGGATGAGGACTGCGGTGAGGTTTGGGATGAGGTGGGAGGGGAGTGGGTCGAGGGCGCAGGTGGTGAGGTGAGATCGTGACAGGAGGGAGGAGAGCTGGGCTTCAGTCACGTTGGAGAAGCTTCCTTTGGTCAAGGAGGCTTGGGCGGTAATGGGGGTGGGTCGGGGGGACGTTGGGCCCAAGGTTTCTCTAATTTTGTCAATCTTTTGTTTGAAGAAGGTGGCGAAGTTGTCGGCGGAGATGAGGGGGGAAGGAGGAGGTGCCGGGGACATAGTAGGGAGTTGAAGGTGTTGAATATATGCTTGGGGTTTCGAGACAGTGCGTTGATTAAGGAAGAGAAATAGGTTAGCTTTGCGGCGGTGAGTGCGTCCTTGATGTTGGAGAGGGATTGTTTGTACGTGGTGAGGTGGGCTGTGGAGTGGGATTTCTTCCATCTCTGTTCAGCTACCCTGGACGCTCGACGTAGTTCTTTTGTGAGAGAGGTGAGCCAGGGTTGTCTGTGTGTGCGGGTTTTGGTATGTGTGAGGGGGGCGGCCTGGTCGAGAGCCGCAGTTAGTGTGGAGTTGTAGAGGGTGGTAGCAGTGTTAATGTCGGGTGAGGAGGCGAAGTCTGTGAGAGGGAGGAGGGAGTGAGAGAGTGAGGTGAAATCGATAAGTTTAAGGTTTCTGCGCGGGTGACTGACTTCCGGAGAGGGGGGGTGAGGTAGGGGGAAAGAGGGAGGGAAAGGTCAACAGGTTGTGGTCAGATAGGAATAGGGGTGAGTTTGAGAGGTCGGCGAGGGAACAGAGGCGGGAGAAGATAAGGTCAAGTGTGTGGCCGTCTTTGTAATTGGCTGAGGAGGACCATTAGGAGTTGCCAAAGGAGGTGGTCAGTGATAGGAGTCAGGAGGCAGCCGGGTCGGGGGTGTCTATGGGGATGTTGAAGTCACTCATGATGATGGTGGGGATGTCGGAGGAAAGGAAATGAAGAAGCCAAGTGTTGAAATGGTCAAGGAAGGGGGTGGTGGGTCCCGGGGGTCGGTAGATGACCTCGAGCTCGAGGTTGCAGGGGGAGAAAATGCAGACTGAATGCAGTTTGAAGGAGGGAGGCAGTGCAGTTTGGGTGAAAGAGCAGCTGTCGGACAGGAGTATACCCACACCACCCCCACGGGTGTTGTTTGGGCGTGGTGTGTGGGAAAGAGTGAGTCTGCCGTAGGAGAGTGCAGCAGGGGAGGCTGTGTCGGTGGGGGTGAGCCAAGTTTCGGTGATGCAGAGGAATCTGAGTTTATTGGTGATGAAGAGGTCGTGGATGTAAGAGAGTTTAATTAAAAACAGTTGAGTCCTGCACACAGCGAACAAGTCTGTAAGAACATGTTCACACCGCCAACATATTGGAAACAAAAGCTGAATGCGACAAAAACAACAGTACACTGCAGTAAAAATATTAATATTAAATGCGAGTGCAGTATAAAAATTTTTGTAACAAATACAGGGTACTTAGTCCATCCGTTTTTTTGCGCAAAAAAAGTTATTTCAAGCCACGTCACTAACTTCAAAGTGTACCCATCTCTGACGCGGTCCTAACTGTTGTATTAAAAAACCTGACTAGTGTGAATGCTTACCAGTGAGCAGGAGCCAGCAGGACCAGTGTCTGGCATGGGCTGAAGGCGACGAGGCTATATGTGTGCATGTAAGCGAGTTTGTTGCACACCGAGCGGGCATTCCAGAGTGCTCCAGGCAGGGGGACTGGGGTTGGGTGAATGGGTATAAGGTTGTGGGTGTTGCAAAAGTTTGTGATGGGGGATGGGCGCGAGTTAGGGGTGGGCGGAGGGATATGGTGGGGGGGAAGTCCAGGATTGGGGGATATGTCGCCTGCGAGTAGGAGAAGCAGCGAGAGGGTTAGAAGGTGGGAGCAGGAAAGTTTGCGTGGTGGCCGTGCGTGTGTAGAGAAGAGAGACTGGGTGTGGAGGAACAGTTCGGAGGAGGGGGTGAAATGGATGGGTAGGAAGGAGGGAGAGATCACTACGGCCTTGGTGGATGAAGGGATGTTTGGGGTTAGAAGGAAGTGAAGTAGGATGGGGGTGGGGGTGAAAAGGAGGGGAAACATTGTGGGTAGCACTTAGGTGTGCGGATTTAGGCGATAAGATATCGCGGGGGTGATATGGGGCAGGGGAGGTGTGTGGACCAGGCGGGAGCAAGATGGACTTGGGGACAAGGTCGAGTTGGGGTATGTTGTCGGGGGCAGGGTGGTATAGAGTGAGGAAGGGGGGTCGTAGATGGGGAAGGGCGCAGACAGAGCTGTGGGGTGGCGGAGGACAGGGTGCAGACAAGGGTGTCGCACGGTACCGGTATGATGTGGCCAGGAGTAGGATGCGGTCGGGTGGTGTGGTGTAGCCTGGGATGGGGTGGAGTCGAGGATTTGAAATTAGCAGGGGTGAGGTGTAGCCGGGGATGGAAGACAGCTAGGGAAGTGGTGCAGCCAGGGACAAAGAAAAAAGCCAAAGACACAGAAAAAGCTGGGGATGAGGTACAGCCGGGGGCAAGGTGCAGCCAGGGGAGAGATGCAACCGTGGTCACAAGTGAGGTGCAGTCCATGGATGCAGTGATGGAGCCGGAGATGGGATGATGGAGCCGGAGATGGGATGATGGAGCCGGAGATGAGATGATGGAGCCGGAGATGATGCAGCTGGGTGATGGGATGATGCAGCCAGGTGGTGGGATGCAGCCGGGTGGTCGGGTGATGCAGCCGGGTGATGGGATGGTGCAGCCGAGTGATGAGGTGATGCAGCCGGCTGATGAGATGGCGCAGCCGGGTGAAGAGATGATGCAGCCGAGTGATGAGTTGATGTAGTCGGATGATGAGATGATGTAGTCGGATGATGGGATGGTGCAGGTGGGGATGAGATGATGCAGCCAGGGACGGGGTGGTGGAGCCAGGGGATCCAAGGTAGCCAAGAGAGTCAAAGGCAGGCAGGGTTCAGCGGCAGCAGGGGGTCAGCAGCAGCCATGGGGTCAAGCAGAGCCAGGGGACAAGCATAGCCAGGGGGCAGGCACAGCCAGGAGGGTCGGGCCTATCCAGGAGGGTCAGGCCCAGCCAGGAGGGTCAGGCCCAGCCAGGAGGATAAGGCGCAGCCAGGAGGGTCGGGCGCAGCCAGGAGGGGAGGATCTGGCCGATGGGTCAGATGAAGCCGCGGGGCTAGGTGCAGCCTGGGGCCAAATAGAGTCAGGGGTCAAATGCGGCCGGGGGCCAGGACAGCAGTTGGGGCCTAGATGCAGTTTGGGCCAGGTGCTGACAGGGACCAGTAGCAGGGGCCAGGGGTAGCCTTTGCAGCCTGTGCAGCCAGGGGCTGGTGCAGTCAGGGGATGGCCCCGGTGGAAGGGCCCTATACCTCCTCTCCTCACAGGCCGCAGGAGGGCTGGTGCTCACGCCTCTGGATTAGGAGGTCGATCGGCACAGACAGGACGGTTCACTGGGCACCGGGCGCCGCCCTGCCGGTGCAGGCCAGGCATCCGGGTGGAAGTGAAGGTCCCGCCGGTGTTTCGTGGAGGAACGCTACTAGGGGTAGCTAGTTCTGCGGCCGTGTTGAGGTGTCTAGCATATGGTTAGTCACATCCCACATCCGTGTGCTCATTTAACGCTACCTGGGTTGGTTTCTGACCCGCTATAAGCCCGATCACGGACCGGACTTATATCAAACAAGGAACTGGTGGCAGCAGTTAGTGTGTGGGTTATTCAGGGCCTCTATCAGTGACGGGGTGGAGGTTATTATATGTGCTCCTGGCCTGGAGCCATATATCACACTCCCTGAGGGGCGCCTTAATAATCCAGCACTGACAGGGCAGCTGCGGTCCCTCTCTTATCCTCACTGGCCTGAGTGTAATAGGGGCGCTGTAGAGCTGCCAGGCTCGGTGGTTAATTCGTCCTAGTGACGATGTCTGAGCCACCATCCTTGCTATTCTTCTCGCCAATCCTGCTCTAATACCTCCTTTACACCCACCCGGGGAAGTCGGGACAGGAGTGTTAAAACCCCACACAGATAGAAACCAGAGATACTCACTCACTGCAATACACACAGAGGTATAAGACAATACGTGCACAGGAGGAAAGAAAGAGCAGGGAGGAACACCAGACGACAAGAGGATTTTCATAACACACCATCAATAGATCACCAGCAACTGGATCACTGGTCTCTTTGTTCCATTGTTGCGGTATCTTGATGTAAACATTGCCATGTTCATCACTAATCAAACCACAGGTGTCAGGAAAGAAATCCAGATGGGAATGAAGGAAGTGGATCCTAAGAGACATATTGCAGCCAAGATTCTGATACTTGATGTCTTCTAATAGTTCATTGTAGATTTTTGCCCTAACATTCCTGAGAAAGTTTGTAAACTCTTGACTAAAGCTGTGTTGCACATGTAGCTGTAATGTGCTGTAGGATTTCTAAGGGATCTATTAGCAGATGGGAGCAGAGACAGACTGAAACCAGATTTAAAGGTGAACAAGTCTATATTTATCACACCTGGTAGATATAATGTGAAGAGCAGCAAATGAGTAAATTCATCAAACAGGTAACAACTAAAAGTCTTGTGAAATAGTTATAGCACGATAATGTACATAAGAAAGTCCCTAATGATAATTCTCACAGGGAGAAACCGATGGAGAAAAAAAGTCTAAGGATAATAAGCACCCAGAGGCCTGGGAATGGGAATCCACAGAAAAACAAGTCCAATACTTATTAGTGCAGTGCAGCTTTTAAGAGAGTCCTGATTGTCCAGAGAGCTGCATCTGCACAATAGTTATGTAAGTGCTGGCAGAGCACACGAGGCTTACCTGACACTGGGCTTGGGGAAAGAGAATCAGGGAACTAAACACAGGCAGCAGAAATCAGGAGAGAAGCTGGAGGCAGGTGAGATTGCTGGAGTCCAAATGGCAGTTGCTAGAAAATCATGAGCAGATCAGCAAGAGGTAAAACGGACTGGTAAAACAACATGGAGCCAGGAATTCAATCTGGATACTCCAGAATGGCTAGATGGTAGGCCGAGGTTTATAAAGGCATAGAAGAGGATCACATAAAGCAGTGGACAAGAGGGGAAAGACGCACAGAATGGCAATAGCGGATCCAAAGTCTTAACCATAGCACAGTATATATGCAGGGCCCAAGGCTTGTCCTGGTCACTTATCTTGCATCTGAAGTAAAGGTGATCTGCAATCTACACTTGAGAAGTGATACTTGTCTTGTAGTTAGCAAATGTCCCTTCCCCACCAATATAGCAAAAATTGCCCACAGTATTAACACACTTTTGAGGCAGTAATGTTCTGTAATTAAACTAAATGTATTAAATGATAAGTTTTATGTAACAGTAGCTTAAACTGTATCCTACAAAGTCTGAAATACTTGAAATGCTCAACCTTTCTGACTAGTCTTTATTTAGTACGCTGCTGTAGCCAACTTACTTCAGCAGGCCCCTGGCAGTAGTACTGCATTTCATTGCATCAGAAAATGATGCAATGAGGTCAGGATGATGTGTGTGTGGCGCCCCTGCGCATCGGTCACCACTAGATGGCGCAGCAGCCTGGATTGGTAAGTCGATGTCCCTAACACACACCCCCGATCCTAAGTCTAGGTACTCTGTCTAGCAACGGGATAGCGGGAGGAGCCAGGTGGAGGGTGGAACGTTAGAGAGGAACCCGGTTAGGGGAGGTTATAAAAGGGACACAAAACCAAGTCTAGAGAGTCAAGTTAGGAGATGGAGAGTTAGAGGAGAGAGGAAAGAAGGCATGACCAAAGCCAGACCAGTCAGAAGGAGAGGTGAGACCATCATACAGTACTGAGAGAACCTGACCCGGCAGCCTGTGCCACTTTGGGGCTTGCCCGGGTCCAAGGCTGTAGACCGCAGTGAAATACAGAAGGAGTCTAGGTGCGCCCAGATTAGCGGGGACACTGTGGGACCGAGCTGCAACCAGAGGGCCGACTCTGCTGAAACGTTATGCCCCAACCACGAATCCCGGCGGGGTGCGGGGTCTTTATGTCCAGAGACCCAACCTATGGTGCAGTGAAGAGAAGGCCATCGTACTAGGGCTAGGAGACCCGGAAAGTCACCCACTGAAAGCCCGTGACCACTGGATCATAGCTAGCATGCGGAACAGACCGAAAAAGCCAGAAAGAGACACTAAAGGGAGTGACACAGACAAACCATCCCGGCTGCTTAGACCACACGGGGCCACTGTTGAACTGTTATAACCTGTACCATCTGCAAAGGAAAAGAGTAAAACCTGGTTAAAGCTTGATGCTGTCTGAGACTGTGTTTCTTGCGCCTAAGAGGAGGTAGACTGATTTGGTCATCCGGCAGCAGGAGGCTGCCTGTGACAGTGAACCCTGCCCCCCTGCATATGACTCACCTCAAGGCTATGGGGTACTCTGGAAACGGGCCGGTGCTGTCTCTGGGATCACGGTAGTTGTGACCCGGTCCCGTGGCCTGGGATCAGTCCAAAAAGGGGTATTTACAAGGGATTTGTCATGACGCCACCCTGGGTATGTGGTTAGTAGAACCACCGCTGCCGTATTCCTACTGTGGACGGTGACTTGGGGCAGAGTAGATGGTAAGCCCTCCTCGGGTAGGGCTGAGGGTCTCCAGGGCAAGAGTAGTAGTAATGGATGGGCCTGGTGAGGGTTTGTACTGGGTGTAGTGCACTTACTTCAAAGCTGCACCTCTCCACGGTGCTGGTTGTCCTGGTATGCAGCGCTAAAAAGGAACAGTCTTGGGCAGGGATGAGCTTACTGGGTGCTTTACTTGGTCTTTCAACAGCAGTTTACAGCTCTTTAGTCACTCTTAAACACTTCAGCACTGCTCCGAGTTACTAGACTGTACAGCTCAGCTGGCTCCTCGGCGTTGCTCCCTCTAAGTCCGTTCAGGCCATTTTAATCTCTCCTCTAGTACTTCACCCACGGGTTCAGTCTGGTCATCGCAGGCTTTTGGGTGAATGTTTCCCTCCCAGTCAGGGTCACCAGTCCTAGTATGAGGACTGTGTTCTTAGACCGTGGTGGAAAGTTAGGCTGCAGGTCATAAAGCACCTGCCCAATGCCGGTGTGTCCTGTGATTAGGGTCCTAAAGTGCCCCCGGTCACTTCTACAGAGTCGGCTCTCTGGCTGTATCGGCCTAGTCTCCAGTGTCCCAGGTATGGCTGTGAGATCACCAGGCTCCCTCTGTCACTGTTTCTCAGCTCAGGGTTCCTCCGGTCAGCTAAGATGTGTGTGGCTGCCGGGCCCTTGTCCTCCCACCTTCCTTCAGCTTTGGGGTGTCTCTGCTTGCGTCTGTAGTCTCCCTCGCCTCCGGCTATGGAGCGAGCTTTCTCTCCTAGGGTCTGTGCCTATCAGGATTCTGCATCCTCCAGGGAACCACTCGTCCTGGGAATAACCACTAGTCTACCACTCTGTTCTTCTTCTGTTCTGACTCTGTGTTCCCGCATTTTCTAGTGTTGGTGTCTCCACCCACTTTGTCAATGCTACTCTACGCTCCGCCCTCACTACTCTTAACACCTGCCACCCCTTGCCCACCCTAGAGTCCTAGGCGTAGGGTCGGTGTGTGCATCTGTTTGGGTGCTTTGTCAACCGTCTTGCCTTACCTGGCTGCACTTCCCTTTGTGGCGACCTGGTCACAGGGGTGACACATATATCCTTGGACTTCACGGTTGCCCTGGGGACCAGCCCTACCCATGGAGGGCTCAACATCCTCGCTGTTACCTCCATCATCCCCAGAGGTCCCGACTGCAGCGGTGGCTATCCATAGGCTGGTGGATTAATTCCTAAAAAACTGTTTTCTTCCCCTTTTATTGAGCGCCCGGGGCCACGGAGCTGGGTCTGGACCCCCATGACATTCCCTCAGAACTTCAGCCCGGTCCCGAGCACCCCACGGCCTCGGCGGGCAAGTCATGTGCATTATTCAATTTGATGCAATGTTACATCATTCTTATTTAGGATGTTGTTACCAGCAACTCCTGACAGATGGCAATCTCCACAAAGCAACTCTTCAGAACAGCACATGACGTCTACATAGCACATGGTGTTTGTAGAGAATGAACTCTATCAGCGACACCAGCTGATGGGTCATGGGTCTAATTAAATGCTGGGGGAGTGGAAAAACCACATCAGCTGATTCACTCAGCAACTGATACTGCAGAGCCACAGAAGTTAACTCTCAATAGTCCAAAGGAAATTAACTCCATTTAACTACTGCAGAGCAATTCACAGAGACTGCAGAGCAGTCTGTGACACTGCATTGCATTGTATATACTCCACTAGTGACTAACAATATATCTTTGGCACAATTCCTAGGTCTCATTTTCTTAGAGGATTTTATTAATATACATTTGATAAAGCATTTGTGCTTGTTCTATGTAACAATCACAGGTATTAACAATCATAGGTGTTATTGTCAGATCGTCTTTACCCCCTAACCTATCACTACCTGTCCCTGCACCTTCCTAGCACATCCCTGACTGATCGAAAACTGTCCTATATCGGCTGTGAAAAATCACTTTGATACTTACATTTTTGCGTGTAAATGAAGCATCCAGTGTACGGTCTGTAGAGTGACCGGGCGGTCTCCGTCCCCCTCCTCGCTGCTGTTATCACGCCCCAGTGGGCACAATCATTCATTCTCCTGTGCGCTCATATTTTTCAATCTCTGCCTCCTCCTTCTTGGTATGATGAGTGGGCCGGACGTCACTTCCGGTCTGGTGCATTGTGGGTGATTATCGGGTGAGCCGGCTGGACGTTATTTCTGGTCTGGAGCATTGTGGGTGATAATCGGGTGAGCCGGCCGGATGTCATTTCTGGTCTGGTGCATTGTGGGTGATTATCGGGTGAGCTGGCCGGACGTCATTTCTGGTCTGGTGCATTGTGGGTGATTATCGGGTGAGCCGGCTGGACGTCATTTCTGGTCTGGAGCATCGTGGGTGATTATCGGGTGAGCCGGCTGGACGTCATTTCTGGTCTGGAGCATCGTGGGTGATTATCGGGTGAGCCGGCCGGACGTTATTTCTGGTCTAGAGCATTGTGGGTGATTATCGGGTGAGCCGGCCGGATGTCATTTCTGGTCTGGAGCATTGTGGGTGATTATCGGGTGAGCCGGCCGGATGTCATTTCTGGTCTGGTGCATTGTGGGTGATTATCGGGTGAGCCGGCCGGACGTCATTTCTGGTCTGGTGCATTGTGGGTGATTATCGGGTGAGCCGGCTGGACGTCATTTCTGGTCTGGTGCATTGTGGGTGATTATCGGGTGAGCCGGCTGGACGTCATTTCTGGTCTGTAGCATCGTGAGTGATTATCGGGTGAGCCGGCTGGACGTTATTTCTGGTCTGGAGCATCGTGGGTGATTATCGGGTGAGCCGGCTGGACGTCATTTCTGGTCTGGAGCATTGTGGGTGATTATCGGGTGAGCCGGCCGGACGTCATTTCTGGTCTGGAGCATTGTGGGTGATTATCGGGTGAGCCGGCTGGACGTCATTTCTGGTCTGGTGCATTGTGGGTGATTATCAGGTGAGCCGGCCGGACGTCATTTCTGGTCTGGAGCATCGTGGGTGATTATCGGGTGAGCCGGCTGGACGTCATTTCTGGTCTGGAGCATTGTGGGTGATTATCGGGTGAGCCGGCCGGACGTCATTTCTGGTCTGGAGCATTGTGGGTGATTATCGGGTGAGCCGGCCGGACGTCATTTCTGGTCTGGAGTATTGTGGGTGATTATCGGGTGAGCCGGCTGGACGTCGTTTCTGGTCTGGAGTATTGTGGGTGATTATCGGGTGAGCAGGCTGGACGTCGTTTCTGGTCTGGAGCATTGTGGGTGATTATCGGGTGAGCAGGCTGGACGTCGTTTCTGGTCTGGAGCATTGTGGGTGATTATCGGGTGAGCCGGCCGGATGTCATTTCTGGTCTGGAGTATTGTGGGTGATTATCGGGTGAGCCGGCTGGACGTCGTTTCTGGTCTGGAGTATTGTGGGTGATTATCGGGTGAGCAGGCTGGACGTCGTTTCTGGTCTGGAGCATTGTGGGTGATTATCGGGTGAGCAGGCTGGACGTCGTTTCTGGTCTGGAGCATTGTGGGTGATTATCGGGTGAGCCGGCTGGACGTCATTTCTGGTCTGGTGCATTGCGCGATCTAGTTAAATGCCAATTGCCGACTTCATCATGTGAACTGCGCATGCTCTGAAGGCGGCAATGGGGCCGCAGAGTACCAAGTGAAGCTGGGGTTATCCCAGTTCACGAATGAACGTGAACTCACATAACTTTTCATATGGCAGTCGGCACCCGGAGCCCAGCTGTACAGTGAGCGCTTCTCTCACGGCTGTGCTCCGGTGTCATCCTGTGCCTGCTCATCTCTGTCAGCAGGAGTATTTGATGGCACAGATGTAGCAGAGCTGAACACAGAAGACGTGGATTATACTTCTAACAGATTCAATAGCAAAAATCTGATGACAGATTTATTTCTTAGGGAAATATATGTTTGCTCAGGTTTCATCCCTGCAGCTTTTGTTTGCTTCCTGCACTAGAAATTTAAGAGATTCAAAGTGAGACTCAAGTGGAACGTTATAGGGCCATCAGTAGTATAGAGGGTCAGGAACTGATATAGGAAGCACATATAACCACAGGCCCGCACTACCAGCCTAGCAAGAGGTAACCCACAGCAACTAAGAGGAGTACAGGAGAGCATCAGGCACCAAGAAACCTATGAACTACAGATGTCAGCAGGAAGGCCATATTACTCAGCAGAGCGGACTACAGTTCTCATCAGACTGGCCAGACCACATGCCTGGTGGTGGTTGCATCACCCTGGACAGTGTGCAAGAACTTCAGTAAAAGGCAAAACTAAAGACTGTTTCCTTCTGTTCATTTCTCTGCTACCCAGCACCACTACTAAAACCACTATCATCACTATCCCCTGGGAGCCAGCTCTGGTTGGGAAGGTGTCACGAAGACTTAGTCAGGACCTGCAGCTCTCTGGCGCCCCCTTAGCCTGCTGACCAAATCAGATATTGTCAGAGGATAAGAAAGGAGCCCAGCTGCTCTAATTTATGTTGTATACTGTGACAAGTGATGTGACCGGATGTATATATACTACCAGTTCCTGCTAGGAATGTATATATACCTCGATCCAGTCACCCTCAGGCCCACAATATCACATAAATACAAAAATTATTCTGCCACCCCTGATCTCTTGCAGGTGGATCAGTAACCTGTATGATGGCGTAAAACGAACAGTGAGGTCGTGAGAGCTCGTTCATAGGACAAGGAGATCGAGACTAGTAAGTTATAATATTTTACTCCCAAAGATGGACAGTGTTTATATAAGATTTACAGAATATTACATAAGAGACAATGTACATGTATGCATAAACAGTTATAAAAATAAAAGGAATAAAAGAGAAATGGTCAGACCTAGTCACGCTGTGATACTGAGAAACGTGGGTGGGCCGGCTCCCCAGAAAGGTATGATTCCTCCACACAACGATAGTGTCTTGCTGTGTCCGGGCCCCAGGATGGAATCAGCCCACAAATGGCTTCTCTGGTTTTATTCAAGGCAGAGAACCTGCGGCCCCCCCCCCCCGTTGAGTTACCTCTCCCTGCTAGGAGGGTCCTCTGAGACCTCCTCTCTCACCAGGCTTAATAAATCTTCATTCTTCATATCTGGGGATGGGGTGGGCTCACATCCATGATATACACCTCAGATTTAATGTCATTTAATTCTAAGCATATTGATACCAAATATGACCTACTTATGATGTTCAGAAAGCCAGAACTCATTTCCCAGGTTCCTGAATGTTACATAGATAGACAAGACATATCATTAAATGCGCAAAACGGTGAATAATCTAAAAATATTAATTATGTGTATGTGACATGAACGGGTCTTCTTAAATCTGACATTCACAAAACTATAATCCAAGACAAAGAACTTTTTGGTGGGAAAGACACAACTAACTCAACTCCAGGTATTTATTGCCCTGCAGTTGTAAAAGTTGGATAGGCGAGGGGGAGAGAGAAAGTGGGGGGTTGCATGAATTGGATCTACAGAAGCCCCTCAGGATAGAGGAAGTCTTAGGTATAGGTTTTGGCTGATTGTCCAACCCCTTCCAATAATGAGACATATTCATACTTTCCAGAAAAAAGGGTTTAACATCTACAGTGTTACTCCACCCATCTCCCAGTTATATCTGGCTGATTATCCCAACTGGTGTTACAAACTTATTTTTATTTTGTTTCTCTATTTTCAACTTCCCTTTTCAATGTGAGTCAGGGCCACCACCGTGATATTGCAAATAGCGCTCAGCAGTCTGAGTATCCTGACCCTTAGCGCTCCACATGTTATGGATCCAAATATGCAGTCTGCAAGTCTCAGGAGCATTGTGAACCTGGAGCGGTGTCCAGCAGCTCCGGCTGAGGACGGTGATTGGGAGATGGGTGTAGATGGGTAAGATTAGAGGAAAATCTAGGCTTTGCTGCACAGGGGAACACGATAATTTGGCATCCCCTCCTATACACACCGATGGCGGGCAGTCGTCATGTGACCATCCATACGTTTTACATATATACAGTCATCACGTGATCCTCAGCTGCTTCTCCTGATATTCTCTAGGTTCACTGAAAAACTGCAGCCCCAACTTCACTGAGGGAAGACGAGAAGCTACACAGGACCGGAAGTATGAAAACCATATACAAGTGTTAATGTGATGATCGATGGAACCAGAAACAGAGCCAAGTCCTGACAGTCACTATATTACACGCTGTTAGGATTTGCTCCAAGCTAAATGTCATAATTAATGGTCCTAACTAGGGATGAGCGAACCCAAACCGTAGAGTTCAGGCTTTGTACTGGACATCGAGTGTCCGGTGCTCAAATCTGAACACAGTGTAATGACTATATACAAAAACGGAGTCAGGGCAGACAACAGGGAACGTGCCCGCCAGAGCAGGCAACAGGGAACGTGCCCGCCAGAGCAGGCAACAGAGAACGTGCCCGCCAGAGCAGACAACAGTGAAAGTGCCCGCCTGATCAGACAACAGGGAACGTGCCCGTCAGGTCAGACAACAGGGAACGTGCCCGCCAGAGCAGACAACAGAGAACGTGCCCGCCAGAGCAGACAACAGAGAACGTGCCCGTCAGAGCAGACAACAGAGAACGTGCCCGTCAGAGCAGACAACAGGGAACGTGCCCGTCAGAGCAGACAACAGGGAACGTGCCCGTCAGAGCAGACAACAGTGAAAGTGCCCGCCAGATCAGACAACAGGGAACGTGCCCGCCAGGGCAGACAACAGTGAAAGTGCCCGCCAGGGCAGACAACAGGGAACGTGCCCGCCAGGGCAGACAACAGGGAACGTGCCCGCCTGATCAGACAACAGGGAACGTGCCCGCCAGGGCAGACAACAGGGAACGTGCCCGCCAGGGCAGACAACAGGGAACGTGCCCGCCAGGGCAGACAACAGGGAACGTGCCCGCCAGGGCAGACAACAGGGAACGTGCCTGCCAGGGCAGACAACAGGGAACGTGCCCGCCAGGGCAGACAACAGGGAACGTGCCCGCCAGGGCAGACAACAGGGAACGTGCCCGCCAGGGCAGACAACAGGGAACGTGCCCGCCAGGGCAGGCAACAGAGAACGTGCCCGCCAGAGCAGGCAACAGAGAACGTGCCCGCCAGGGCAGGCAACAGTGAAAGTGCCCGCCAGAGCAGGCAACAGAGAACGTGCCCGCCAGAGCAGACAACAGTGAAAGTGCCCGCCTGATCAGACAACAGGGAACGTGCCCGTCAGGTCAGACAACAGGGAACGTGCCCGCCAGAGCAGACAACAGAGAACGTGCCCGTCAGAGCAGACAACAGGGAACGTGCCCGTCAGGTCAGACAACAGGGAACGTGCCCGCCAGAGCAGACAACAGAGAACGTGCCCGCCAGAGCAGACAACAGAGAACGTGCCCGCCAGAGCAGACAACAGAGAACGTGCCCGTCAGAGCAGACAACAGGGAACGTGCCCGTCAGAGCAGACAACAGTGAAAGTGCCCGCCAGATCAGACAACAGGGAACGTGCCCGCCAGGGCAGACAACAGTGAAAGTGCCCGCCAGGGCAGACAACAGGGAACGTGCCCGCCAGGGCAGACAACAGGGAACGTGCCCGCCTGATCAGACAACAGGGAACGTGCCCGCCAGGGCAGACAACAGGGAACGTGCCCGCCAGGGCAGACAACAGGGAACGTGCCCGCCAGGGCAGACAACAGGGAACGTGCCCGCCAGGGCAGACAACAGGGAACGTGCCCGCCAGGGCAGACAACAGGGAACGTGCCCGCCAGGGCAGACAACAGGGAACGTGCCCGCCAGGGCAGACAACAGGGAACGTGCCCGCCAGGGCAGACAACAGGGAACGTGCCCGCCAGGGCAGACAACAGTGAAAGTGTCCGCCTGATCAGACAACAGTGAAAGTGCCCGCCAGGGCAGACAACAGGGAACGTGCCCGCCAGGGCAGACAACAGGGAACGTGCCCGCCAGGGCAGACAACAGGGAACGTGCCCGCCAGGGCAGACAACAGGGAACGTGCCCGCCAGGGCAGACAACAGGGAAAGTGCCCGCCTGTCAGACAACAGTGAAAGTGCCCGCCAGGGCAGACAACAGGGAACGTGCCCGCCAGGGCAGACAACAGGGAACGTGCCCGCCAGGACAGACAACAGGGAACGTGCCCGCCTGATCAGACAACAGGGAACGTGCCCGCCTGATCAGACAACAGGGAACGTGCCCGCCTGATCAGACAACAGGGAACGTGCCCGCCAGGACAGACAACAGTGAAAGTGCCCGCCTGATCAGACAACAGGGAACGTGCCCGCCAGGCAGACAACAGTGAAAGTGCCCGCCTGATCAGACAACAGGGAACGTGCCCGCTAGGGCAGACAACAGTGAACGTGCCCGCCAGAGCAGACAATAGGGAACATGTCTGTAGAGCAGACAATAGTGACGTGCCCTGCCAGAGCAGACAACAGGGAATGTGCCGCCAGTACAGACAACAGTGAAAAGTGCCCAGCCTGATCAGACAACAGTGAAAGTGCCGCCAGGGCAGACAACAGTGAAAGTGCCTCGCCTTGATCAGACAACAGGGAATCGTGGCCGCTAGTGTCAGACAGTGACGTGCCCGCCAGAGCAGGACAATAGGAACATGTCTGTAAGAGCAGACAATAGTGAACGTGCCGCCAGAGCAGACAACAGGGAACGTGCCGCCAGGTACAGACAACAGTGAAAGTGCCCGCCTGATCAGTACAACAGTGAAAGTGCCCCACTCTGATCAGACAACAGTGAAAGTGCCCGCCTGATCAGACACAGGGAACGTGCCCACCAGGGCAGACAACAGTGAAAGTGCCCGCCTGATCAGACAACAGGGAACGTGCCCGCTAGGGCAGACAACAGGGAACGTGCCCGCCTGATCAGACAACAGGGAACGTGCCCGCCAGATCAGACAACAGTGAAAGTGCCCGCCAGGGCAGACAACAGTGAACGTGCCCGCCAGGGCAGACAACAGGGAACGTGCCCGCCAGGGCAGACAACAGTGAAAGTGCCCGCCTGATCAGACAACAGGGAACGTGCCCGCCTGATCAGACAACAGGGAACGTGCCGCCAGGACAGACAACAGGGAACGTGCCCGCCTGATCAGACCACAGTGAAAGTGCCCGCCTGATCAGACAACAGGGAACGTGCCCGCCAGGACAGACAACAGTGAAAGTGCCCGCCTGATCAGACAACAGGGAACGTGCCCGCCAGGGCAGACAACAGGGAACGTGCCCGCCAGAGCAGACAATAGTGAACATGTCTGTAAGAGCAGACAATAGGGAACATGTCTGTCAGAGCAGACAATAGTGAACGTGCCCGCCAGAGCAGACAACAGGGAACGTGCCCGCCTGATCAGACAACAGTGAAAGTGCCCGCCAGGGCAGACAACAGTGAAAGTGCCCGCCTGATCAGACAACAGGGAACGTGCCCACCAGGGCAGACAACAGTGAAAGTGCCCGCCTGATCAGACAACAGGGAACGTGCCCGCCAGGGCAGACAACAGGGAACGTGCCCGCCAGGGCAGACAACAGGGAACGTGCCCGCCTGATCAGACAACAGGGAACGTGCCCGCCAGATCAGACAACAGTGAAAGTGCCCACCAGGGCAGACAACAGTGAACGTGCCCGCCAGGGCAGACAACAGGGAACGTGCCCGCCAGGGCAGACAACAGGGAACGTGCCCGCCAGGGCAGACAACAGTGAAAGTGCCCGCCAGGGCAGACAACAGTGAAAGTGCCCGCCTGATCAGACAACAGGGAACGTGCCCGCCTGATCAGACAACAGGGAACGTGCCCGCCAGGACAGACAACAGGGAACGTGCCCGCCTGATCAGACAACAGGGAACGTGCCCGCCAGGGCAGACAACAGGGAACGTGCCCGCCAGGGCAGACAACAGTGAAAGTGCCCGCCTGATCAGACAACAGGGAACGTGCCCGCCAGGACAGACAACAGTGAAAGTGCCCGCCTGATCAGACAACAGGGAACGTGCCCGCCAGGGCAGACAACAGGGAACGTGCCCGCCAGAGCAGACAATAGTGAACATGTCTGTCAGAGCAGACAATAGTGAACGTGCCCGCCAGAGCAGACAACAGGGAACGTGCCCGCCTGATCAGACAACAGTGAAAGTGCCCGCCAGGGCAGACAACAGTGAAAGTGCCCGCCTGATCAGACAACAGGGAACGTGCCCGCCAGGGCAGACAACAGTGAAAGTGCCCGCCTGATCAGACAACAGGGAACGTGCCCGCCAGGGCAGACAACAGGGAACGTGCCCGCCAGGGCAGACAACAGGGAACGTGCCCGCCAGGGCAGACAACAGGGAACGTGCCCGCCAGGGCAGACAACAGGGAACGTGCCCGCCAGGGCAGACAACAGGGAACGTGCCCGCCAGGGCAGACAACAGGGAACGTGCCCGCCAGGGCAGACAACAGGGAACGTGCCCGCCAGGGCAGACAACAGGGAACGTGCCCGCCAGGGCAGACAACAGGGAACGTGCCCGCCAGGGCAGACAACAGGGAACGTGCCCGCCAGGGCAGACAACAGGGAACGTGCCCGCCAGGGCAGACAACAGGGAACGTGCCCGCCAGGGCAGACAACAGGGAACGTGCACGCCAGGGCAGACAACAGGGAACGTGCACGCCAGATCAGACCACAGGGAACGTGCCAGTCAGGGCAGACAACAGGGAACCTGCCCGTCAGGGCAGACAATAGGGAACGTGCCCGTCAGGGCAGACAATAGGGAACATGTCTGTCAGAGCATGTTCACATTGGTCACCAGACATGCTAAGCCTTAAAGAAAAAAGTATATACATAAACATGTGAAAATATCATGCAATCTAATATATAAAGCTGAGTGTGTGTGTGTGTGTGTGTGTGTGTGTGTGTGTGTGTGTGTGTGTGTGTGTGTGTGTGTGTGTATGTGTGTGTGTGTGTGTGTGTGTGTATATCCGGGATTGGCATCTACACTGTCGCAACTACAGCCACAATATTTTGCAGAGTCACACGTCTGGACCCCGGGAGCGTCATAGGCTATGTTGTTGTGAGGCGAAATTATAACCCTGCGTGTTACAGTTCACTAAACAGTTTTGCCCCTATCTACATAATGGGGAAAAAGTGACAGTTACCAGATGACAGTTGTGAATGAGAGGGGCTTAATGACAGCGCCAAAGACTAACAGCACATACCAGCATATAGTCACTAAGGTGGGGCCCCAACATGAGATATTCACCACACACAGGGACATGTATACACACCACACGCACACAAAGAGTAACAGCAAGTGTATAGTCACTAAGGTGCAGCCCCAACATTGGATACTCACCACACACCCGAACAAACACACACACACACCACAAAGAGACACACACAACACAGAGACACACACACCTCCCCCAAAAAGGGGACACACACTCTATAGCGACACATGCACTCACCCCACAGGGACACACACACCCTATAGGGACACACACACATACACACACCCCAGGGACACACACACCACACAGACAGACACAGATGTGCACACATCACCTCACACAACTCTCCTCATACGTGTGCTATCTTTATTTTCCAAACATAAACATCTGATTAAAAACAGCCAATGTGCAACACATGTGTCATATAGGGAATTAAGGCAGATGTCAGTCACATGAGCTGTCTATTATGTGTATGTGTGAGGTAACATATACTGCCCGGCCAGGGGGAGGGTTTACTGTTGGCTGGAGATTTATTAGGCTGCCTATAGCAACCAATCACAGCTCAGCTTCTATTTTCCTACAGGTCATTAATATGACATATTCACATTCTATTTTGTTATAGCTAACAGCAGTTATTTATTAACCCGGGCGTAGCCGAGTACTACAGGTAGTATATATATATAGGGCGTAGCCGGGAGTACAGCTAGTGTATGTATATATATAGGGCGCAGCCGGGGAGTACAGCTAGTGTATGTATATATATAGGGCGTAGCCGGGGAGTACAGCTAGTGTATGTATATATATAGGGCGTAGCCGGGGAGTACAGCTAGTATATATATAAATAGCAAGTGCTATAAAAACACAAGGTACTTAGTACAAACGTTTTAACAAAAGGGTACAAAGGCCCCATCTGCTTGCTGTTTATCGCCTCTGGTGGCTGCAAGAAGTAATGACAGCCGTATTGGGAGAGCTCAGCATTGACCAGATGGGAAACACAAAGGTGTACACACATACACAGACACATTGTGCAGAACCTCCAGCAGTGCCGCAGCCCCATACAACCTCCGAAATCGATGCCATGCACCACCGCCGCTGACACTGATAATCTCTACCTGAGTAAGTGCGCACTTATGTGGCCGCCATCTGTGCACACTACAGGGTAGAGAGAGACAGCACAAGGGGGGCAGAGACAGCGTACAGAGGGGAGAGTGCATGGGGGTAGAGACAGCAAAAGGGGAGAGAGCACATAAAGGGAAGAAAGAACCCACAGGATGGACAGCCCACAAGAGAGTGAGCGCACAGGAGACAGAGCGCACAGAATGGACACAGCCCACAGGGGGAGACAGAGCGCACAGAATGGAGACAGCCCACAGGGGGAGACAGAGCGCACAGAATGGAGACAGCCCACAGGGGGAGACAGAGCGCACAGAATGGAGACAGCCCACAGGGGGAGACAGAGCGCACAGAATGGAGACAGCCCACAGGGGGAGACAGAGCGCACAGAATGGAGACAGCCCACAGGGGGAGACAGAGCGCACAGAATGGAGACAGCCCACAGGGGGAGACAGAGCGCACAGAATGGAGACAGCCCACAGGAGAGTGAGAGCGCACAGAATGGAGACAGCCCGCAGGAGAGTGAGAGCGCACAGAATGGAGACAGCCCGCAGGAGAGTGAGAGCGCACAGAATGGAGACAGCCCGCAGGAGAGTGAGAGCGCACAGAATGGAGACAGCCCGCAGGAGAGTGAGAGCGCACAGAATGGAGACAGCCCGCAGGAGAGTGAGAGCGCACAGAATGGACACAGCCCTCAGGAGAGTGAGAGCGCACAGAATGGACACAGCCCACAGGGGGAGACAGAGCGCACAGAATGGAGACAGCCCACAGGGGGAGACAGAGCGCACAGAATGGAGACAGCCCACAGGAGAGTGAGAGCGCACAGAATGGAGACAGCCCGCAGGAGAGTGAGAGCGCACAGAATGGAGACAGCCCGCAGGAGAGTGAGAGCGCACAGAATGGAGACAGCCCGCAGGAGAGTGAGAGCGCACAGAATGGAGACAGCCCGCAGGAGAGTGAGAGCGCACAGAATGGAGACAGCCCGCAGGAGAGTGAGAGCGCACAGAATGGAGACAGCCCGCAGGAGAGTGAGAGCGCACAGAATGGACACAGCCCTCAGGAGAGTGAGAGCGCACAGAATGGACACAGCCCACAGGGGGAGACAGAGCGCACAGAATGGAGACAGCCCACAGGGGGAGACAGAGCGCACAGAATGGAGACAGCCCACAGGAGAGTGAGAGCGCACAGAATGGAGACAGCCCGCAGGAGAGTGAGAGCGCACAGAATGGAGACAGCCCGCAGGAGAGTGAGAGCGCACAGAATGGAGACAGCCCGCAGGAGAGTGAGAGCGCACAGAATGGAGACAGCCCGCAGGAGAGTGAGAGCGCACAGAATGGAGACAGCCCGCAGGAGAGTGAGAGCGCACAGAATGGACACAGCCCTCAGGAGAGTGAGAGCGCACAGAATGGACACAGCCCACAGGGGGAGACAGAGCGCACAGAATGGAGACAGCCCACAGGGGGAGACAGAGCGCACAGAATGGAGACAGTCCACAGGGGGAGACAGAGCGCACAGAATGGAGACAGTCCACAGGGGAGACAGAGCGCACAGAATGGAGACAGTCCACAGGGGGAGACAGAGCGCACAGAATGGAGACAGTCCACAGGAGAGTGAGAGCGCACAGAATGGACACAGCCCACAGGAGAGTGAGAGCGCACAGAATGGAGACAGTCCACAGGGGGAGACAGAGCGCACAGAATGGAGACAGTCCACAGGGGGAGACAGAGCGCACAGAATGGAGACAGCCCACAGGAGAGTGAGAGCGCACAGAATGGACACAGCCCACAGGAGAGTGAGAGCGCACAGAATGGACACAGTTGGACCCGTAGAAGCGCGATAGTGACCGCCGTCCTCCTCTCCGGCTCTCTGTAGCCTCTTCCATGTGGATTAAAGTCACAATTGCAAGAAAAGCTCCCGGTGACACCTCAGAGCCGCCTTCTCTTCCGTTAGTTACTGTCTGACTGCTACAAGCAGAGCAGCCCCGGGGGCTCCACCGTCACCACTGCGGCTGCGCCATACACCTGTGCCCGGGACGTCACTCATTGGATGTGATACAATGTAACAACTGACAGACGAGCCACAATTATCTGTAACCATAGAAACCGCGGAGAGAACCACAGCGCGTCACTGCCCTTATATACCATCCACACAGCAAGCTCCGCCCCTCAGGTCACATGGTCACCAGGCAGGACCTTCACCCACCGCGTCTGCGCGACTGCCGAGCTCCGCCCACTCACGTGACTGGTCGCTGGGTGATGACGTCATCACAGGTCCTTCAGCGCCTCAGATATTTCATTACAGAGGAAATAATTAACACAAAGAATCCAAACGACAAAGGAGACGATCAGCTGATCTCCTCCATCACGTAACCCGGCTGTGTGCGAGGAGGAACTACAGGAGGCACAGCAAGGTAGAAACAGCTCCCCCCCTCCACACACAGTGTAATACCCCCATACACCCCCACACACAGTGTAATACCCCCATACACCCCCACACACAGTGTAATACCCCCACACACAGTGTAATACCCCCACACACAGTGTAATACACCCATACACCCCCACACACAGTGTAATACACCCATACACCCCCACACACAGTGTAATACCCCCCATACACCCCCACACACAGTGTTATACCCCCATACACCCCCACACACAGTGTAATACACCCATACACCCCCACACACAGTGTAATACCCCACACACAGTGTAATACACCCACACACCCCCACACACAGTGTAATACCCCCATACACCTCCACACACAGTGTAATACACCCATACACCCCCACACACAGTGTAATACACCCATACACCCCCACACACAGTGTAATACCCCCACACACAGTGTAATACACCCATACACCCCCACACACAGTGTAATACACCCATACACCCCCAAACACAGTGTAATACACCCATACACCCCCACACACAGTGTAATACCCCATACACCCCCACACACAGTGTAATACCCCTACACACCCCACCCACACAGTGTAATACCCCCATACACCCCCACACACAGTGTAATACATACACCCCACACACAGTGTAATACCCCCATACACCCCCACACACAGTGTAATACCCCATACACCCCCACACACAGTGTAATACCCCATACACCCCCACACACAGTGTAATACCCCCATACACCCCCACACACAGTGTAATACCCCCATACACCCCCACACACAGTGTAATACCCCCATACACCCCACACAGTGTAATACCCCCATACACCCCCACACACAGTGTAATACCCCATAACCCCCACACACCAGTGTAATACCCCCATACACCCCCCCACAGTAAACCCATACACCCCACACCAGTGTAATACCCCCATACACCCCCACACACAGTGTAATACCCCCATACACCCCCCACACAGTGTAATACCCCCATACACCCACACACAGTGTAACCCCCTACACCCCCACAACAGTGTAATACCCCCATACACCCCCACACACAGTGTAATACCCCATACACCCCCACACACAGTGTAATACCCCATACACCCCACCACAGTGTAATACCCCCATACACCCCCACACACAGTGTAATACACCCCACACAGTGTAATACCCCCAACACCACCACACGTGTAATACCCCCATACCCCCAACCAGTGTAAACCCATACACCCCCACACCAGTGTATACCCCACCCCACACACAGTGTATACCCATACACCCACACATTATACACCCAAGACCCCACAACAGTTATACCCATACCCAACACGTGTATCCCATACACCCCACACGTGTAATACCCATACCCAAACAGTGTAATACCCCCACCCACGTAAACCCCCCCAATTACCACCAACACAGTGTAATAACCACGTAATACCCCATACACCCCACAACTGTATACCCCCATACACCCCCCCAGGAATACCCAACACGGTAACCCACACACAGAATACCCACACCAGTGTAATACCCATCACCCCCACCAGTGTATACCCTACACCCCACACAGTGTAATACCCACACCCCAGTAATACCCACTAATACCACAACTGTAATACCACCCCATACCCCCACACACGTATACCCAAACACATATCCCCCCAACCCCCACACACAGATACCCATCACCCCCACACACAGTGTAATACCCCATACCCCCACACACAGTGTAATACCCCCATACACCCCCACACACAAGTGTAATACCCCATACACCCCCACACAGTGTAATACCCCATACACCCCCACACAGTGTAATACCCCATACACCCCCACACACAGTGTATATCACCACACCATGTAATACCATACCCCACACACAGTGTAATCCATACCCCATCACAGTTTCCCTCCCACCACACAGTGTAATACCCCATACACCCCCCAAGTGTAATCCCATTCACCCCACACACAGTGTAATACCCCCCCACAGTGTAATACCCCCATAAACACACAGTGTAATACCCCATACACCCCCACACACAGTGTAATACCCCATACACCCCCCACACAGTGTAATACCCCATACACCCCCACACACAGTGTAATACCCCATACACCCCCCACACACAGTGTAATACCCCATACACCCCCACACAGTGTAAATAACCCACCCATTACCCCACACCCACACAGTGTAATACCCCATACACCCCCACACACAGTGTAATACCCCCATACACCCCCCACACACAGTGTAATACCCCCATACACCCCCCACACACAGTGTAATACCCCCATACACCCCCACACACAGTGTAATACCCCCATACACCCCCACACACAGTGTAATACCCCCATACACCCCCACACACAGTGTAATACCCCCATACACCCCCACACACAGTGTAATACCCCCATACACCCCCACACACACAGTGAAATACCCCACACACAGTGTAATACCCCCATACACCCCCCACACAGTGTAATACCCCCATACACCCCCCCACACACAGTGTAATACCCCCATACACCCCCCACACAGTGTAATACCCCCAAACACAGTGTAATACCCCCACACACAGTGTAATACCCCCACACACAGTGTAATACCCCCATACACCCCCACACACAGTGTAATACCCCCATACACCCCCACACAGTGTAATACCCCCACACACAGTGTAATACCCCCACACACCCCCACACACAGTGTAATACCCCCATACACCCCCACACACACAGTGTAATACCCCCATACACAGTATAGTACCCCCACACACAGTGTAATACCCCCACACACAGTGTAATATCCCCATACACCCCCCACATACAGTATGATGCCCTCACAGTACATTCCCCCCACACGCAGTACACTGTGTGCAGAATTATTAGGCAAGTTGTATTTTAGAGGATTATTTTTATTATTGATCAACACCTATGTTCTCAATCACCCAAAAGACTCATAAATATCAAAGCTTAATATTTTTGGAAGTTGGAGGGTTTTTAGATTTGGCTCTTAGGAGGAATCTGTGTGTGCAGGTCACTATTACTGTGCAGAATTATTAGGCTACTGAATAATAACCGAATCTATTCCCATCTCACTTGTTTATTTTCACCAGATAACCAATATAACTGCACAAAACGTAGAAATAAACATTTCTGACTTGCAAAAACAAAACACCAAAAAATGAGTGCCCAATATCGCCCCCTCTCTTTATGATGACACTCAGCAGCCTCCATCCATACATTGTGTCATTGCTTGATCTGTTTACGATCCACATTGCGTGCAGCAGCCACCACAGACTCCAGAGGTGTACTGTTTTCCCTCCAGACACTGTCCCCAGAGATGTACTGTTTTCCCTCCCAGACACTGTTCCCAGAGGTGTACTGTTTTCCCTCCCTGTAAATCTCACATTTTAGGAGGGACCACAGGTTCTCTATGGGGTTCCGATCAGGTGAACAAGGCAGCCATGTCATTATTTTTTCTTCTTTTAGACCATTACTGGCCAGCCACGCTGTGGAGTAGTTGGTTCATGTGATGGAGCATTGTCCTGCATGAAAATCATGTTTTTCTTGAACGATCCCGACTTCTTCCTGTACCACTGCTTGAAGAAGTTGTCTTCCAGAAACTGGCAGTAGGTCCGGGAGTTGAGCTTCACTCCATCCTCAACCCGAAAAGGTCCCACAAGTTGATCTTTGATGTTCCCAGCCCATACCAGTACCCACCTCCACCTTGCTGACGTCTGAGTCGGAGTGGAGCTCTCTGCCCTTTACTGATCCAGCCTCTGGCCCATCCATCTGGCCATCAGGAGTCACTCTCATTTCATCAGTCCATAAAACCTTTGAAGAATCAGTCTTCAGATATTTCTTGGCCCAGGTGTGACGTTTTCTCTTATGTTTCTTGTTCAGAGGTGGTGGTTTTTCAGCCTGAAATATGGCAAAACTGGTGGCAAATGGCATCTTGGGAGCTTCACGCTTGATTTTCCTCCATTCATGGGCAGTTATTTTGCCCTTTTTTGCCCTCACGCTTCTTGTGACCCTGTTGGCTATTTGCCATGAAACGCTTGATTATTTGGTGATCGCGCTTCAATAGTTTGGCAATTTCCAGACTGCTGCGTCCCTCTGCAAGACATCTCACAATTGTGGACTGTTCAGAGCCGTCACATCTCTCTTCTGACCCATTTGCCTAATAATTAAGCACACCTTATATAGGGTGTTGATGTCATTACACCACACCCCTCCTCATTACAGAGATGCCATCACCTGATTTACTTCATTAGTAGTTGGCTCTCAGCCTATACAGCTTGGAGGAGGACAACATGGATAAAAAGTGTCATGTGATCACAATACTCATCTGCCTAATAATTCTGCACACATACAGTATGATTTCCCTAGAAGACCTCGTCCAGTGACTTCATTGTTGATTTGCCCATAGCTTTTCTACTATTGACTTCCAGTGTTGATGCTGCATCTTGAGTGATGATTGATTGGAGTAGGGTGAAGTCTTTACCATTTCCAGGGCATCGCTGTCCATCTCATTTGTGTCCCGGTCGCGCGTGGCAGTCGTCGCATGGGTCCCGGTCGCGCGTGGCAGTCGTCGCATGGGTCCCGGTCGCGCGTGGCAGTCGTCGCATGGGTCCCGGTCGCGCGTGGCAGTCGTCGCATGGGTCCCGGTCGCGCGTGGCAGTCGTCGCATGGGTCCCGGTCGCGCGTGGCAGTCGTCGCATGGGTCCCGGTCGCGCGTGGCAGTCGTCGCATGGGTCCCGGTCGCGCGTGGCAGTCGTCGCATGGGTCCCCGGTCGCGCGTGGCAGTCGTCGCATGGTCCGGTCGCGCGTGCAGTCGCATGTCCCGCGCGTGGCAGTCGGCGCATGGGTCCCGGTCGCGCGTGGCAGTCGGCGCATGGGTCCCGGTCGCGCGTGGCAGTCGGCGCATGGTCGGTCGCCGGTCGCGCCGTGGCAGTCGGCGCATGGGTCCCGGTCGCGCGTGGCAGTCGGCGCATGGGTCCCGGTCGCGCGTGGCAGTCGGCGCATGGGTCCCGGTCGCGCGTGGCAGTCGGCGCATGGGTCCCGGTCGCGCGTGGCAGTCGGCGCATGGGTCCCGGTCGCGCGTGGCAGTCGGCGCATGGGTCCCGGTCGCGCGTGGCAGTCGGCGCATGGGTCCCGGTCGCGCGTGGCAGTCGGCGCATGGGTCCCGGTCGCGCGTGGCAGTCGGCGCATGGGTCCCGGTCGCGCGTGGCAGTCGGCGCATGGGTCCCGGTCGCGCGTGGCAGTCGGCGCATGGGTCCCGGTCGCGCGTGGCAGTCGGCGCATGGGTCCCGGTCGCGCGTGGCAGTCGGCGCATGGGTCCCGGTCGCGCGTGGCAGTCGGCGCATGGGTCCCGGTCGCGCGTGGCAGTCGGCGCATGGGTCCCGGTCGCGCGTGGCAGTCGGCGCATGGGTCCCGGTCGCGCGTGGCAGTCGGCGCATGGGTCCCGGTCGCGCGTGGCAGTCGGCGCATGGGTCCCGGTCGCGCGTGGCAGTCGGCGCATGGGTCCCGGTCGCGCGTGGCAGTCGGCGCATGGGTCCCGGTCGCGCGTGGCAGTCGGCGCATGGGTCCCGGTCGCGCGTGGCAGTCGGCGCATGGGTCCCGGTCGCGCGTGGCAGTCGGCGCATGGGTCCCGGTCGCGCGTGGCAGTCGGCGCATGGTCCCGGTCGCGCGTGGCAGTCGGCGCATGGGTCCCGGTCGCGCGTGGCAGTCGGCGCATGGGTCCCGGTCGCGCGTGGCAGTCGGCGCATGGGTCCCCGGTCGCGCGCGTGGCAGTCGGCGCATGGGTCCCGGTCGCGCGTGGCAGTCGGCGCATGGGTCCCGGTCGCGCGTGGCAGTCGGCGCATGGGTCCCGGTCGCGCGTGGCAGTCGGCGCATGGGTCCCGGTCGCGCGTGGCAGTCGTCAGTATCTATGCCTTCATTGTGTTGAGTGTTGGTCCCATGTTAGAGCTCCATCTTGACACTCAATGATGACTCAGTAAATGATGTCGGAGCTTCTCATATTTCATTACGGTTCCTGATGGACTAAGTCCCTCCGGGTCATTCACTTTTCTTATATCCAGATCCGTCCTTCTCCTGAATGACTCATGAAAGATGGATAAGGACCGTAGCGAGATTACCAGAAGAATATTAAATGTGGCCCTGGAGATCATCTACCTGCTGACCGGAGAGGTAAACGTCTGAATTTACTTTGAATTTTATTATTTTGTCAGCTAGGAAAGGGAATCTAGGTATTAAAGGTATCCTGACCCCTAAACATTAGCCCCCAGTCTCTTAAGACCTGTCCCTGCACCATTCTTAGACATTTCTAGCCAACCCTTTGTGCTAAAAAATGTATTTGTAAAGTTCATAAAAGTGACTTTATTACCTGCACCCACTGCGGCTTCTCAGATTTTGAGGAGCCGCAAAAGGCGTTGCCTTGTGCTTCTCGCCGCCGCCTGCACGCTAATTACTCACGTCCCGATGGGCGTGCTAATCAGCAGAGAGCAGCAGCGTCACATTACATGGGCGGTGTAGCTAAACGCGTCATATCCAGCTATACTGACCTTAGTACACCCAGACCTTGTGACGCGCATTGCGCATGCGCGAGGTGTGTTCTCGGCAGCTTATCTGTGATGAGCAATCATGAACACACCTCGCGCATGCGCAATGCGCGTCACGAGGTCTGGGTGTACATAGGTCAGTATAGTCGGATATGACGTGTTTAGCGTCATAGCGGCTACACCGCCCATGTAATGTGACGCTGCGGCTCTCTGCTGATTAGCACGCCCATCGGGACGTGAGTAATTAGCGCGCAGGCGGCGGCGAGAAGCACAAGGCAACGCCTTTTGCGGCCCCTCAAAATCTGAGAAGCCGCAGTGGGTGCAGGTAATAAAGTCACTTTTAGGGTCACGAGCTACATGAGGTTCACAACTCACTAGTTTGGGGCCCATGATGTAGAGGACAGAAGGTTTCTACTTGTATCCAGGAGACCTGGTTCTTTACGGTAAGAGCGGTGAGGTTGTGGTCTCTGCCACAGAACATGTTGTTTTGTAAATTCACAGTAATCAAGCTTGTCAAGGCGCCACATCTCTTTATAGGAGAAGAGGAAGAGCGGCTGCACACACACATGTCACACGCTGATCTGCACTGACTATCTGCAGTCTGTGCTGGACGCTGCTGTGATTAGATGTGTGTGAATTTCTTCTGGAACTGCATGAGTTAATGTCAGTTGTGCTGTGTGCTGTGTTCTGGTGCTGGAAAAAGTGAAGTTTAAGTGTGAGACATTTGGAGTCCCCACCTCCTGCCTTTAAATACCTTCTCCCTCCACCAGGTGGCTCCACTGTCAGCCTTTCCACTTTGCCTGTGATCGAACGTATGTGTGGACATCGGTGCTTTAGCTGCTGCCTGTGTTGCCATCGGTGCGTTTGCTGCTGCCTGTGTTGCCATCGGTGCTTTAGCTGCTGCCTGTGTGGACATCGGTGCTTTAGCTGCTGCCTGTGTGGACATCGGTGCTTTAGTTGCTGCCTGTGTGGACATCGGTGCTTTAGCTGCTGCCTGTGTGGACATTGGTGCTTTTGCTGCTGTCTGTGTGGACATCGGTGCTTTTGCTGCTGCCTGTGTGGACATCGGTGCTTTTGTTGCTTCCTGTGTGGACATTGGTGCATTTGCTGCTGTCTGTGTGGGCATCGGTGCTTTTGCTGCTGCCTGTGTGGGCATCAGTGCTTTTGCTGCTGTCTGTGTGGACATTGGTGCTTTTGCTGCTGCCTGTGTGGACATCGGTGCTTTAGCTGCTGCCTGTGTGGACATCGGTGCTTTTGCTGCTGCCTGTGTGGACATTGGTGCTTTTGCTGCTGCCTGTGTGGGCATTGGTGCTTTTGCTGCTGCCTGTGTGGGCATCGGTGCTTTTGCTGCTGCCTGTGTGGGCATCGGTGCTTTAGCTGCTGCCTGTGTGGGCATCGGTGCTTTTGCTGCTGCCTGTGTGGGCATCGGTGCTTTAGCTGCTGCCTGTGTGGACATCGGTGCTTTAGCTGCTGCCTGTGTGGGTATTGGTGCTTTAGCTGCTGTCTGTGTGAACATCGGTGCTTTTGCTGCTGCCTGTGTGGACATCGGTGCTTTTGCTGCTGCCTGTGTGGACATCGGTGCTTTAGCTGCTGTCTGTGTGGGTATTGGTGCTTTTGCTGCTGCCTGTGTTGACATCGGTGCTTTAGCTGCTGTCTGTGTGGGTATTGGTGCTTTTGCTGCTGCCTGTGTTGACATTGGTGCTTTAGCTGCTGCCTGTGTGAACATCGGTGCTTTTGCTGCTGCCTGTGTGGACATCGGTGCTTTTGCTGCTGCCTGTGTGGACATCGGTGCTTTAGCTGCTGTCTGTGTGGGTATTGGTGCTTTTGCTGCTGCCTGTGTTGACATCGGTGCTTTAGCTGCTGTCTGTGTGGGTATTGGTGCTTTTGCTGCTGCCTGTGTTGACATCGGGGCTTTAGCTGCTGCCTGTGTGGACATCGGTGCTTTTGCTGCTGCCTGTGTGGGTATTGGTGCTTTAGCTGCTGCCTGTGTTGACATCGGGGATTTAGCTGCTGCCTGTGTGGACATCGGCACTTTCGCTGCTGCCTGTGTGGACATCGGTGCTTTTGCTGCTGTCTGTGGAACCTTACCCTTGCTGGAGTAGCTGCTCACCCCGGTCTGTAGTGGGAGGTGAGAGGGAGTAGCATAGGGCTGGTTGAGGAGCTGAGGATGAGGGTGGTAGCCTGAACCTCCTCACCATCAGAGGTACCTTCAGGAGCAGGGTTAGTCAGGGGCCACAAGTCCAGGGCCGGATTAGCTTCTCAGGTGCCCTTGCTCTTTTACCGTCATCTTGTTGCTCATTCCTTCATCCAATTCTACCTCCATCAGATTAACAGAGATCGTACTCATTTTTTGTGTGTTTCCCCACTGAGTCTCAGAAGAGGTAACTGGTCTGCAAACTCAGGTAGTTCAGCAGCTGCAGCAGGTTGTGGGGTACATGACGTCGGCTCGTGCCCTGAGCCTGCAGTCTCTCTCCCTGATTTGTTTTCTGGGGGAAGGGATCCATATTTGTTATTTCGGGAGGTCTGAAAGCTCTACTTCAGCCTCTACCCCCCTTCATCTGGGAGTGAGGAACAGTGTGTGGGGATTATAATCTCCCTCTTAAGGGGAATCACAGACCGGGGCCTTCTCCCTCCCATCCGATTCTCCATTCTTGCGGTCGATGGACCGGTTTCTTGCTCCTCTGCCTCAGGTGTACGGTGACCCTGATAGGGTGACTCTCGCACAGTCGAATCTCCATAACCTCGAGCAGGGCACACAAGCAGTGGAGGAGCACTACTCAGAGTTTCGGAGGTGGGTGACTGACACCCAGTGGAACGACCCTGCCCTCCGGAGTCAGTTCTGCTTGGGTTTGTCAGCTAGACTGCAAGACACCCTGGTTCAGTACCGGGCACCTGAGTCATTGGAGGCTGCGATGTCTGTAGCCATCAGGGTAGACAGACTTCTGAGGGAGAGACTGAGACTAACCTTGTCCCCTGTGGCTATCCCTGCTGAGGAGGCTCCACACAATGAGCCTATGGAGCTGGGGACAGTGGGGTCCCATGTGGTTAATCAGGGGGGGTGCAGCATGTTTTTGCTGTGGAAAGACGGACCATTTTATTAAAGTTTGCCCACATCATTCCAAGACATCTGTGCAGTCTGAGACGCCGCGCACTTCGGGGTTTTAATATCCTTTCTTGCTAAATCTCAGTTTACACTGTCTGCCAGGGCGATATTGGACGGTAAAACCGAGACTGTATCGGTTCTGCTCTACAGCGGAGCAGGAGTCAGACTGATGGATTCCCGCTTTGCTCAGGCCCATGGTTTTGCCAGTGTCGCCTTAGTAAGGCCCATCCCATTGCCTCAATTGATGCAGTTCCCCTCAGTCACAAGGTCCTCGCCCAGATATCGGAACTCCCCATCAGGAGGTCCTGTCCTGTCCTGTCACCTTTCAGAGATCCTGCCCACTCCCATTGTCTTGGGCCTCTCTTGGTTGAAGAAACACAACCCGGTGATACTGGTGAGCCAGAGAAGTGGTTAGTTGGGTGATTCATGACTCCTCTGAGAGTAGTTGCCAAATTTCTTCTGTTTTGGCTGTGCTTGTTGCACCTTCCCCTACCCCGTCAGATGACGTGTCTATGCTTTTGCAGGTAAGTCCAGACTACGCCTCAGACTAATGGTGGGTCTAGGCGCCGTTCTCAGAGGAGGAACCGAGGAAGGACGGTGGTTCCTCCTTTGCATCCCAAGGGAGGGAGTCCTGGGGGACATCACTGCTGAGTGTGAGCCTCTGACTGTGACCGCCGATGTGGACATAGATGTGCATGTCCAGACCTGAGAGTGAATGAGTGTGTGCGTGTTGTCCAAGCCCGTCAGGTGGAGGCGTGCTGCTGGGGCTCCTAGCTCCAGGGTTATAGGATCCTTTAGGATATCGGTCATTTGCAACCCTGTGCTGTACCGACTTGATCTACCCCCCCCCCCCCAGTGTTGGCGACCCGTAACATCTTTCACATCTCATCTCTCAGGACGTGTCTGGTTCAGAGTCTGGCGGCCTCTCTTAATAGAGGGGTTACTATCACACGCTGATCTGCGCTGACTATCTGCGGTCTATGCTGGACGCTGCTGTGATTAAATGTGTGTGAATTTCTTCTGGAACTGCATGAGTTCATGTCAGTTCTGCTGTGTGCTGTGCTCTGGTGCTGGATGATGTGAAGTTTAAGTGCGAGTCATCTGGAATCTTATCCCCTTTAAATAGCGTGACAATAGATACACGGATCCTGCGCAGCATCAGGGGATTACTGGAAAACGGAGAAGAAAATCCAGCACTCATTAGTAGAAGAAAATCGATGTATTAGTAAAAACACCTTTATTGGTCGTAGCTACGAGTAAGAACACTCATTGTCTTCAAATTGCCTCAGTTTTGCTCTCCTCCTTTTCACGTGCCAATTTTTTTCATGCGTAACGCTAATGGGTGCAAGTGTGGGGGAGTGTGGACCAACTGGGCTGCGGTACCAGCTGTGACCTGGAGGGGCATAACTAAGTGACTACCTTGTTATCACTAGAGCCTCTGATGGTGAGGTTAGGCTCGTGCTTGAAGGTAGCCGCCAGGTGCCACTCCAGGTAGACATTGTACCGCAATAGCTGGCTCCTGGGGTCGGGGATGTAAGCAGGAACAGTCTCTGGTTCAGTCAGGTGCAGACTGGACAGCAGGTGTGGCGGGTATGGCAGACAAGGCTGCTGCAGCAGGTATGACTTACATGGCTGTTACAGCAGTTGCAGGATGGTACTAGGACAGAATCACTGATTACCGAACACAGATACGGGATAAACAGGTTTGGAAACAGGATAACAGAAACAGGACCTGACAACGAGCAGCGTGTCTCTAATATTAAGTTACGTTGCTCAGGCACCTCCCTTAAGGGGAGGGTTCCTTAAATACTAAGTGCTCTCCAGCCATTCACTGGGGACACATACAGAATACATGCATTGCCACTGCTGCTCAGTGTGCTCCCCCGAGAACAAGGATCCAGATGTCTCTTATCCGCATGACTTTTCACCGAACAGAGGACCGCTCAAGGTCTCTGCCCAGAATTCAAAGAAACTGTTGAGGAGAGCATTGGCTGCAGGATTGTTTGAGGCGAAAGTCGCAAGGAAAGAGATTCCAGGCTGCCGTCCATACACTATGAAGAATTGTGAATTAGTATGATTATTTCGCCCATGATAGGAACTTGACCCAATCTCTGTGATGCTCATTGACGAAGGGCCGCAGATGATGGAGCAACCTGAGTACATCAGCAGATCGGTGATGTGTTGCCTAGGAGTTGAGGCCATCAGTAGAGAAAGATGCCGCCCCTCGGGAAGCTTCTTAGGGGTTCTATTGTGGGAACACGAAGGACAAGCTGTAACTAGGTCCACAACGTCCTTGTGCAGGATTGGCTGCCAGTAATGCGGCGATATAAGGAGAACCGTCTTCTGTCCGATGTGGCAGCCTTCTTAGAGGACTGGCTCCACAGCAACTCACACTTCCCATCCACCTCTGCAACGAACATCTTACCAGGTGGCATCTGGGACAACTCTACTGGAGCTACCGCGAGCATTTTGCAGGGCTCAATGATGTGTTCAGGCTCCTCTTCCTGGTCGACCGACTGAAAGGACCCAGAGAGTGCAACCACCTTGATGTTCTTTTTGGCCGGCCAGAAATGAAGAACAAAGTCGAAACGGGTGAAGAACAGCGACTATCGAGCCCGGCATAGATTCAACCTTTGAGTTGACTGTAGGTAGGAAGGTAGGGCAGGTTCTTGTGGTCGGTGTAGATGACCATGCGATGCCCTGCTCCCTCCAGGAGCCTCCTTGATCACCAACAATTCTCTTTCGCCAATTGAGTAGTAGCGGAAAAGTCACCGCAGGTCACTGTATGACCGGTAGCAGACCCACACCAGCCCCAGACTAAGAAGCATCCACTTCCCAGAAGAACTGGTCTATGCAGGGCTGGAGCTGATGAGGCCTGTTTCAGGAGTCCACATTTTTTGGGTTCCCTCCCTTACGGGTCAAGGCTGGGATGGGTAATGAGGAATGAATTGGCGGTGGCAGTTGGTGAAACCCAGGAACCACTGAATCGTCTGGATGAGGCCAGAAGTTCTAACACCTTCTCCAGATCAAATGATCAAGCCCCCGTCAGAGATAATGTAGCCGGGAAGGGAAGTCCTTCCAAATGGACATCTCTTGATATTGACGTACAGACGATTCTCCCTGATGGCACACGTTTCTCCTGTGTGTAGGCCGGAAGAGCAAACAAGAACGGCATCTGGGCACACGACCACACGAGTAGAGAAGGTCCAGAAGATATTATCCACATTCACTCAGTCCTAGAAGACCACAGGGCATTGCTTAGCCTGAATGTCATCAGGCCTGGTACTCATAGAGGCAACCGACCGAATACGGACCAGATTGTATGTACTAGAGCATCTGAATGAATTAGAATATCATCGAAAATCAATATCCTATGGCCATGTGTCTGGGAGCCCTGAAACACGTTGACTAATCAATCAATATTCACCCATTTGATGTCTGGTGGAATACGGCAGCGCGTTGTTGTTTAACCCTTCATCTTCCCTACTGTAATTTTCTGAGATAATGACCTCTGGGTTTTCATTAATCATCAACATTAACAGAAATAAACACATGAATTTGATTGGGGCCTCTACAATGTATACATGGCCAAAGGGTATCGTCCTCTTTCTTCACGAAGAAGCAGCCACCGCTGGCTGTAAAGGAGGAGGACTTCCGGATAAGTGCCCTTGCCGGATTCTCCTTGATGTACTCGGACATGGCTTGGGTCTCCACCTGAGACAAAGTGTAGATTCGACCATGTGGAGGTGAGGAACCAGGAACCAAGTCAGCAGGGCAGTCTGGTGTCAGTGTCTCTTCCTCCTCCTTGTTGAAGGTATCCACATAGGATCAGTAAGTGGACTGCAGACCTGGAAGATTGGATGGCGTCACGGGCATTCAAGACCGACTCAGAAATTTCTCGTGACAGGATTGACCCTTTTGGAGCAAATCTCCTAATCTCTAATCCAAGAAGAGCTCGTAGATCTGAAGCCACGGCCGGCCCCGTAACAGTGGGTGAGACAGATCAGGAAACATAGAAGAGGTGCAGCACTCCCAACCCAAGCTCCACTTGGTCGGTGATGAACTGGACGGGGTGAGACAAAGGTTCTTCATCCATGGATTATCTAGTTATAGGAACTTGATGAGCATGCCATAGGCAGAATCGAGAAGGAACACAGGACATGGACACACAGGAATAGGAATGAAGAGGACTTGCTCTCATTATGGTGGCCTCCCCTATAGAGCCAAGGCTTGGAAGTTTCAAGGCTTCACTGGACAGACTTGGATCTAGTGTTCAGAATTTCCATAGTATAAACGCCGTCTGTGGGTGCGACTGTCCTTCAGGTGAAGCGTTGTCATGTTCACACCGTCCACCTCCATGCGATCAGGGGAAGCCGTAGATGTAGAGGGACGTGGCATAATGAGTCCAGACACATTGAGCTCCTCTCTTGTTTCGCCTACCTGAAGCGTTCTTGGATCCTGAGATCAATGTGGATAGACAGGGATACAAGCTCGTCCAGGGAAGAAGGAGGATCTCAGCTGGCCAGTTTGTCCTTGATTCCTCCGGACAGGTCTTCCCCTTACGCAGCCACCAGTGCCTCATTATTGCAGCCTAGTTGGGAGGACGGGGTGTGGATACGGAGAGCACACTGGCCTACGGTGAGACTTCCCTGGCGAAGTTTAAAGTTACCGTCACACCAGGTGACATCGCCGGAGATATCGCAGGCGATGCACGGAAGCGCGCATGTTTTTGGCACCCCGCCAGCGTCACCGTCGCATGTTTACACGCGGCGATACCTTCAGCGACACTTTGGCGATGTTACAGGCGACGTCGCTGTTGGGGTGTCTAGAAACCCCAGCAGGGATCCTGTAACATGGGAGCCTATGGCTTCCAATCGCCTGTAACATCGCCAATCGCCATGTTACACGGGGGGATGCATACACATTGCCTGAGAGTGAGTGCCTGGAATCACAGCAGCGCTCTGAAACCAGGCGACCACTCTCAGCCGATTTTTTTCAGCGCAAAATCGCCGCTTTAACACTGGGCGACTCACCGCCGATGACGCTGACGATAGCCCACGCCCCTGCGTCCCCTGCGAAATCGGCAGCGATGTCACCTGGTGTGACGGTACCCTAAGGTGTGACAATACTGTAGAGGAGACTCGACTTGGCTTGTTGAATACCTTGTGGGTGTGAGAGTGGGGGAGTGGACCCACTGGGCCGCAGTACCTTCTGCGACCTGGAGGGTCATAGCTAAGCGACTACCTCGTCTTCACTAGATCATCTGATGCTGAGGATAGGCTTGTGCTGGAAGGTGATGGCTAGGTGCCACTCCAGGGAGACAGAGTACCTTGATAGTTGGCTCCAGGGTTATGGCTAGTGCATCAGGTTCAGGCAAATACTAGGACAGAGACACGGATCAGAGAACACCGGTACAGGATAACAGAACTGGGGCCAGACCACTCGCAGCTTGTCTCTAGTATTAGACCACGTTGCTCAGTCTCTTCTCTTAAGGGGATGGTTTGTCAAATATCCAGTCCTCCAGACATTGACTAGAAGAGGCGGGGAGTGTGCGCGCTCGTGCCCTAAGTGTGCTCCTGAGATACCTGTGCAGCGTGCCAAGTCCGCGGGAGCCAGAATCAGGGGTCGGGGATACAACAGATGCTGCAGGACCACCAAAGGGGTAAGTGCACCGGCGTCTCTGCTGCAGGTCGTCAGTGCAAATGTTACAGATGTTTTTACTTATACATTGATTTTTCTCTAATAATGTTCCAGGTTGTGGTGACTCCATTCATGGGGATTGACTGTTTATGCAGGTTTGGAGTTTGGAAGAATATTATTTTCCCCTAAGATGAGGAAAATTCACATCTCGCATTCACCTAGGTCAGCATAGCACTGGATAGCACTGGAATAGGTTGAATCGGACGGACAGATATCTCAGTGTGTGGCTATGTTAATCGGCTGGATAGTGGACAGGTTCCAGGCTCTTCTATCGAAGACTGACATTGTGGTTCAGTGGCGGCTCTATATTCTTTGTAGTCGCAGAAGTCAAGATTGTAAAAGAGAGTATAATCCCTAGGAGAATCTGGGTCATGATTTTACATTGTTCAATAGTTATTGAAGTCTTTCATAATGTCCGAAAGGTTTGTCGAGTTTTTTCTAGCTCGAGTTTACAGATTGAGGGGAGTTTGGGTGGAAGGAGGCAGATTATAATCCTCTAGAAAGATCTCTGTGACGTCTCTCCACATACAGGATTATACAGTAGTGAAGAAGACACCGGGTGACTGTGTGACTCCCAGAGGCCATGAGTCAGGAGGGTGGAGCAGGAGGCGGGGCCACATCACAGCTCCTCCCCCGAGGTCCCTGATACATGAGAGGAGCAAGAAGAAGATCCTCCGACTCCTCCACAAGATGATGGAGCTGCTGACCGGAGAGGTGGGAATGCTGGGACATTATACAGGACCGCCACCGGAGGATTCTGGGTACTGACGCTATCATTGTGTGTCAGGTTCCTATAAGATGTCAGGAAGTCGCCATCTATTTCTCCATGGAGGAGTGGGAGTATCTGGAAGGACACCAGGATCTGTACGAGGACGTCATAATGAAGAACGACCCGTGTCCTTCATCACAGGGTAAGAGGAGACTATACATTATGATTGCAATGTAAGACAACCAGCCGAAGTGGATATAAAGGGCTGTGAGGGCAGTGTCTTTCTGTAATAATTATGTAGATACTCTGGAATCTGATAGCGTGAGATATAACGAGACTGAGACCAGGGTTTGGGTAAATAATCTGTATAGCAAATAAACAGTTTTTTAGAAGCAGAAACCAACAAAGACAAATGCCAAAATTAAATGTAAGTTCAACCAGCACTAATATGTGAATGTCCAGAAATAATATACAGAAGTGCAACCAGCACTAATATGTGAATGTCCAGAAATAATATACAGAAGTGCAACCAGCACTAATATGTGAATGTCCAGAAATAATATACAGAAGTGCAACCAGCACTAATATGTGAATGTCCAGAAATGATGAGCAGCACTATTACGTGAATGTCCAGAAATAATATGCAGTGAAGTGTGTAGTGAAGAGATGGTTATCATTGTACTTCTTAGGGCTGAAAGTCCTGCCTAAGTCCCGCACACAGCCTGCACTGATTTAGTCCCAGATTAAGTACACTGATAATTAAACAGAGAATCAAAGTTCTTACAGACCAAGGAAGACCAGAAGTAATGGAGGTCTTCTCCTGGAGGTCTAGAAGGCAGGAAACCAACAGCCAGGATCAGGATAGTGCACCATAGGGCTCGGACACACTCTGCTACTTACATGCGAGTGTCGGACGAGACTCGGGAGAGACTGGAGCAGTGACCCTGAACGGCCTCTCCCTGTCTGGACGGGAATGACAGCTGCTTGTGTTTTTGTGCAGCTCCACACTCCCGTTCCAGAGAGGGAGAAACCATTCAGGGTCACTGCTCCAGCCTCTTCCGGAGTCTCGTCCGACACTCGCATGTAAGTAGCAGAGTGTGTCCAAGCTCTTAGACTGCAGGGAGCTGAGAGTAATGAGGCAGAGCACACAGCACAGAGCAGCAACCAGGAGAGTCAGACCAACTAGCACAAAATACTCAGGAAAAGAATAAAGTCTGGAACCGGTCTTATAAGAAGGACTGACAGGAAGTTCAAGGGCAAGGCGAGGCGCCACACTCCATCTTGGACGAGGGCAAGAAGATACAACTAGTTCCTTGAAAACCCCGGAAACCTTACACCTTCTCAAAAAAGACAGCCATGATGTGTATGACCTCAAAGTGCAGAAAATAATCAGGTGAGTTCTCCATGGATCTGAGCAGCATCAAACGGTACCTGGTCATCATAACTACACAAACTGGGGCAAAGATTTAATAAACCATCACCCTTGTGGGGCTTTCTCATGAAAGTTGTACGAGTATGCTGAGAAAGATGTACGCGATCCAGAAGAAACACCTGTGGAAGTGAACAGCTCAATGAAAAAAGGGCTTAAAGAAGGAAAGCTATAATAATTGTGACAGACAGCGGGCGATCAAGAAAACTGCAGCAGAAGACAACGCTGGTTTCCAACAGGACCAAACACAACTCGTTCCTTAGATCAGACAGGCTGCAACAGAAAATGTGAGCGGCATGACTGTGTAAGCAGAGATGTCAAACTTAGATACACAGAGGGTCAAAATGAAAAACTTGGACTGCCCCAAATAGCCCTCTATACAGAATAATGGTGCCCACATAACCCTCTATACAGAATAGTGGGCCCCACATTGTCCTCCATACAGTGTAATGGGCCCCACAAAGTCCTCCATACAGAATAATAGGCCTTATATTGTCTCTGTCATGTACCCATTTCTCAGCACGTGAATTGGGGTTGCGCCTGCAAGGGTTAATCTATCTCCTCTCACTCAGTCCAGAACTCAACCTCTGTCCTATGCTTAAAGGGAGCATCAATCACACCCCGACTCACACTGTGCACCCCGCTTCACACGCGCTGCCACCACTCACCGAACATGAGTCCCCCTGAACTAAGACTATCAGACAATCAACAAAATAACACCCTCTCTAGGGCTATGGATTCTTTACACATACAAGATTCAAACTTATTAACGTTTTAAGCTTTCATGTAAAAGGTGCACTGCTTACAATAAAAAGATATAAAAATAGAAATAAAAAGTGACATACAAATATGCAAAACAGTTATAAAATAAAAGGGAGAAACTTACAGAAATAACTAAACTTTGCAACCTGTATTCTGTTTCCTGAGGGTGGATGAATTATGGATCACAGTAAGCTTGGCTTCCCTCAATGTGTGAACAAAGGACTTTGTGGAGAGCCCAAGTTATAGGCTCAGCCTGGAGATCAGATTTTTAGACCAATCTTCCATTTTAATATTCTAATTCTGGAACTATGATTGGAGCCCTCACTAGTTTAGCCATGCATACATTATTTTCAAATGTTCTTTGTCTTCTCTGACTACAGTATCCTGGTCCTTACTGCCCATCTGTTGTTTTGTTTGAAGCTCACTAAAGGCGTGAAATGTTTTCATTGCTGTGCTGGCAGGATGGGCTTTCCCCCCTGGATAGACTGGAGACCCTGTGACCTGGAAAGCTAGCATTGTGCTCAAGATAACATAGGTTGTGATCTTTTGTGTAGTGACACAGAATTTAACAATTAACTGCTGGGTGTCCATTGCCCTCAGATACATATTTCACTACACCCTCCATACTCAATAATAGGCCCCACATAGTCCTCCATACAGATCAATGTGCCCCCCATAATCCTTCATACAATATAATGACCCCATAATGACCTCTATACAGTATAATGTGCCCCGCATAGTCCTTCATACAGAATGTGTCCCATATAGTCCTTAATACAGAATAATGTGCTCCATATAGTCCTCAATATAGAATGTGCCACATATACATAGTAACATACATAGTAACATAGTTTTTAAGGTTGAAGGAGGACTTTAAGTCCATCTAGTTCCCCCATAGCCTAACATGATCCAGAGGAAGGCAAAAAAAAAACATGTGGCAACTCTAAGCTCCACATTGGGGAAAAAATTCCTTCCTGACTCCAGATACGGCAATCAGACTAGATCCCTGGATCAACGCCCGATCAAAGCATCTAGTATGTATAACTGGTAATATTATAGTTTTCAAGAAAGGCATCCAGGCCCTTCTTAAATGTTAGTAGTGACTCCCTCATTACACCATCATGTGGCAGAGAGCTCCATAGTCTCACTGCTCTTACAGTATATATAGTCCTTCATACAGAATAATGTGCCCCATATAGTCCTTCATACAGAATAATGTGCCCCATATAGTCCTCCATACAGAATAATGTGCCCCATATAGTCCTCCATACAGAATAATGTGCCCCATATAGTCCTCCATACAGAATAATGTGCCCCATATAGTCCGCCATACAGAATAATGTGCCCCATATAGTCCTCCATACAGAATAATGTGCCCCATATAGTCCTCCATACAGAATAATGTGCCCCATATAGTCCGCCATACAGAATAATGTGCCCTATATAGTCCTCCATACAGTATAATGTGCCCCGTATAGTCCTCCATACAGAATAATGTGCTCCATATAGTTCTTCATACAGAATAATGTGCTCCATATAGTCCTTCATACAGAATAATGTGCTCCATATAGTCCTCCATACAGAATAATGTGCTCCATATAGTTCTTTATACAGAATAATGTGCTCCATATAGTCCTCCATACAGAATAATGTGCTCCATACAGTTTTCCTTACAGAATAATGTGCTCCATATAGCCCTCCATACAGAATAATGTGCTCCTTATAGTTCTTCATACAGAATAATGTGCTCCATATAGTCCTTCATACAGAATAATGTGCTCCATATAGTCCTCCATACAGAATAATGTGCTCCATATAGCTCTCCATACAGAATAATGTGCTCCATATAGTCCTCCATACAGAATAATGTGCTCCATATAGTCCTTGATACAGAATAATGCGCTCCATATAGTCCTTCATACAGAATAATGTGCTCCTTATAGTTCTTCATGCAGAATAATGTGCTCCATATAGTTCTTCATACAGAATAATGTGCTCCATATAGTCCTCCATACAGAATAATGTGCTCCATATAGTCCCCCATACAGAATAATGTGCCCCATATAGTCCTCCATACAGAATAATGTGCTCCATATAGTTCTTCATACAGAATAATGTGCTCCATATAGTTCTTCATACAGAATAATGTGCCCCATATAGTCCCCCATACAGAATAATGTGCCCCATATAGTCCCCCATACAGAATAATGTGCTCCATATAGCCCTCCATACAGAATAATGTGCTCCATATAGTCCTTCATGCAGAATAATGTGCCCCATATAGAATAATGTGCTCCATATAGTCCTTCATACAGCATAATGTGCCCCATATAGTCCTCTATTCAGAACAATGCCCCCCACAACCCTCCATACAGAATTATGGGACCTATTTTGCCCTCTATACAGAATAATTGGCCCCATATTAGCCCTCCATGTAGTAATATGCACACCACGCTAAAAAATAATCACCTTTCCTCTTTTTCCCCCTTCTCCTATCTCGGCAGTGATCGCTCTAAAGCTCATATAGTCTGATGGATCAGAGAGGATGGTTATCAGTGTCTATGATCCCTTTCTTGACATTTAGTATTTATTTTTAAGGTTTTTGAAATATAGATTTTCTACACCATAAAAACATATCTGAATGCATAAATGTCTGATCCTCTGTATGGATGAGCAGCAGCGGCTCCAGGCCTGAGATCTCATGTGGTGCTGACTCTTATTAGTTTGATGTTCTAGTTAAACAATGACGAGAATCACAACATTTATATTAGGACCTGGATAGAAGCAAAAAAGCTAGAATTACCTGTGTTGAATTGATATAGACAGATCTCGTTCATGGATCCCCTCACTGTGTGATTGTGTCTCCCACAGATGGATCGAGCACAATTAATCCACTAGAGAGATATCCCCGTCCTCTGTATCCCCAGGAGCGTCCAGAGGAGAATCACAACGTCCCGGAGAGTCATCAGGTAGATGCGACCATAAAGCGTGTAGGGCAAATATAATAATGCATATTTGGAGCCTATACATGTCAATCATCCGCTAAAACAATCCCATTAGGGTATGGTACTCTATCTAAATAATCTATGGCTCTAAATAGCCAACGGTAGATTGTAGTGCAAATACAAAAATGCATATTTTACATCCATGCATCATATTCAACTGTAACATATTGTTGATCGTAGTAACACAGACCATGTGCTATGTGACTCCTATTGCCTATTGTCCCCTATATGCTTTGTATCTAATTATGTTAAACTATAAGCGTATTGCTGATATAGATAGACCATGTATTCATTGTCACAAAACCTTGTGATTTATCCAAATCAAATATCATCTGATGATTTATGTGATCCTGCAGAGTTTTTGATTGGTGCACCATTGTCTGATATCTATTATCTCTGACTCTAAACCTAAAGCGGGCCACTTTGGGGCAAACGGGACCCAGATTTATAATATGCTAGCTGTAGAGCCCGGCGTTACCCAGGCTAAATGGAGGAGGCGAAGCAATATTCATTCACAAAGGAGGTGGGGCTAAGGTATTAGGGTGGGACTAAATTCATCCATAAAGGGGTGGGGTTAACTGGAGGGGGTGGAGTCATATACATCCATGAAGGAGCAGGGCTAACTGGATGGAGCAAAGTGATATTCATCCACAAAGGGGGTAGGGCTAAGGTAGCTGGGTGGAGCTAAATTTATCCATGATGGGGTGGGGTTAACTAGAGGGGTTGGAGTCATATACATTTATGAAGGCGCAGGGCTAACGGGATGGGGTAAAGTGATATTCATCCACAAAGGGGGTGGGGCTAAGGTAGCTGGGTGGAGCTAAATTTTCCCATGAAGGGGTGGGGTTAACTAGAGGGGGTGGAGTCATATACATCCATGTGGGAGCAGGGCTAACTGGATGGGGTGAAGTGATATTCATCCACAAAGGGGGTGTGGCTAAGGTATCAGGGTGGCACTAATTTCATCCATGAAGGGGTGGGTTAACTAGAGGGGGTGGAGTCATATACATCCATGTAGGAGCAATGCTAAGTGGATGGGGTGAAGTGATATTCATCTACAAAGGGGGTGGGACTAAGGTAGCAGGGTGGAGCTAAATTCATCCATGAAGGGGTGGGGTTAACTGGAGGGGGTGGAGTCATATACATCCATGAAGGAGGAGGGCTAACTGGATGGGGTGAAGTGATATTCATCCACAAAGGGGGTGGGGCTAAGGTAGCTGGGTGGAGCTAAATTTTCCCATGAAGGGGTGGGGTTAACTAGAGGGGGTGGAGTCATATACATCCATATAGGAGCAGGGCTAAGTGGATGGGGTGAAGTGATATTTATCTACAAAGGGGGTGGAACTAAGGTAGCAGGGTGAAGCTAAATTCATCCATAAAGGGGTGGGGTTAACTGGAGGGGGTGGAGTCATATACATCCATTAAGGAGCAGGGATAACCGAAGGGGACAGAGTCATAGCCCAACCTCCTCCATGGATGAATATGTGTGCACATACATGCACACATACATACACACATACATACATACATGCACACATACATACACACATACATACATACACACATACATACATGCACACATACATACATACACACATACATACATACACACATACACATACATACACACACATACATACACATACATACATGCACACATACATACATACACACATACATACATACACACATACATACATACACACATACACATACATACATACACACATACACATACATACACACACATACATACACATACATACATACACACATACATACATACACACATACATACATACACACATACATACATGTACACATACATGCACACACTCAGCTTTACATATTAGATTACTTTGACTTGTATAAGTCACCATATAACCTGGAGAAACATGGCAGACGGTAGAGGCTCTCTGTGGACCTACATACGGGGGAATCTCTCCAGGAGCTCCTCTGCCTCTTTCGTGCTCCTCCGGTTGATGCTCCAGACAGATGATGTTCATACATAACCTCTGTATACTGCACACAATATCATACTCTACCTTTTATTGTAGTATTTTACATTGACCTTCATCATCAAATCTCTTGATTGTCTTCTTTAAAGTCTTATCTGAACAAAACAAAAGAGACGGAACCAAAGTTAATGTTACATTATTATCTTGTCTCTTTAGGCTGAAGATTTGATTGATATTAATGTTGTGGTTATAGATGATGATGAAGATGAAGAAGAAGAAGAGGGGGAGATGGAGGACGATCAGCCGTGTAAAGACGGGGTTGTCAAATGAAAACTTGAGGGTCTAGATTATTCTCCATTCACATGATCATCACACACAAATATTCTATTGTGTTTCCTATAGATGGACTGATGGAAGGAAGCCCCCCAGAGAGATGTCCCCGTCCTCTGTACCCCCAGGAGCGTCCACAGGAGAAGCACGACGTCCCGGGAATCATCAGGTAGATGGTGCTGAGCTCTGTACTGTATCAATGTATGTAATGATGTATAAAACAAGAGGACAGAGAGCAGCCGCTCATCTGCTGGCTGCTCGCATCGGACGTACGCCAGCCGCCATATTAGAAACCCAAGTTATGAATATTCCAATATGGCAGCCAGGATTCAATTTCCCCGCGAAGCCGCACTGCACCGCTCATTGGCTAACAGCCAGGGGGATTTGAATCCGAAGCCGGCGCCAGCTCAGCCAATCAGTGGTGCCCCAGCTTTGGTGGGGATTTGAATCCCGCGCCACTCAGCCAATGAACGGCGTGGGATTCAAATTCCCCGCCAAAACCGTGCGGCACCTCTCATTGGCTGAGCTGCCGCCGGCTCAGCCAATGAGCAGCACAGGATTCAGATCCTGCGCGGCACCGCTCATTGGCTCAGCTGACGGCAGCTCGCAGTGTTGGCGGGAGATTTAAACCAGCCCACCAATACCACTCAGCTGATTGGTCAAGCGCCGGGCGGCTGAGCAGCACAGTACTGGCGGGAGATTTAAAGCTGGCTCAGCTCAGTGGTTAGCAGTGTATACGGTGGCTCAGTGGTTTGCACTGTGTATGGTGGCTCAGTGGTTAGCACTGTATGGTGGCTCAGTGGTTAGCACTGTATATGGTGGCTCAGTGGTTAGCACTGTATACGGTGGCTCAGTGGTTAGCACTGTATACGGTGGCTCAGTGGTTAGCACTGTATATGGTGGCTCAGTGGTTAGCACTGTATGGTGGCTCAGTGGTTAGCACTGTATATGGTGGCTCAGTGGTTAGCACTGTATATGGTGGCTCAGTGGTTAGCACTGTATATGGTGGCTCAGTGGTTAGCACTGTATATGGTGGCTCAGTGGTTAGCACTGTATATGGTGGCTCAGTGGTTAGCACTGTATATGGTGGCTCAGTGGTTAGCACTGTATACGGTGGCTCAGTGGTTAGCACTGTATATGGTGGCTCAGTGGTTAGCACTGTATATGGTGGCTCAGTGGTTAGCACTGTATGGTGGCTCAGTGGTTAGCACTGTATATGGTGGCTCAGTGGTTAGCACTGTATACGGTGGCTCAGTGGTTAGCACTGTATACGGTGGCTCAGTGGTTAGCACTGTATATGGTGGCTCAGTGGTTAGCACTGTATGGTGGCTCAGTGGTTAGCACTGTATGGTGGCTCAGTGGTTAGCACTGTATATGGTGGCTCAGTAGTTACCACTGTATGGTGGCTCAGTGGTTAGCACTGTATATGGTGGCTCAGTGGTTAGCACTGTATATGGTGGCTCAGTGGTTAGCACTGTATATGGTGGCTCAGTGGATAGCACTGTATATGGTGGCTCAGTGATTAGCACTGTATACGGTGGCTCAGTGGTTAGCACTGTATATGGTGGCTCAGTGGTTAGCACTGTATATGGTGGCTCAGTGGTTAGCACTGTATATGGAGGCTCAGTGGTTAGCACTGTATATGGTGGCTCAGTGGTTAGCACTGTATGGTGGCTCAGTTGTTAGCACTGTATACGGTGGCTCAGTGGTTAGCATTGTATGGTGGCTCAGTGGTTAGCACTGTATATGGTGGCTCAGTGGTTAGCACTGTATACGGTGGCTCAGTGGTTAGCACTGTATATGGTGGCTCAGGGGTTAGCACTGTATATGGTGGCTCAGTGGTTAGCACTGTATATGGTGGCTCAGTGGTTAGCACTGTATACGGTGGCTCAGTGGTTAGCACTGTATATGGTGGCTCAGTGGTTAGCACTGGACGGTGGCTCAGTGGTTAGCACTGTATATGGTGGCTCAGTGGTTAGCACTGTATATGGTGGCTCAGTGGTTAGCACTGTATACGGTGGCTCAGTGGTTAGCACTGTATACGCTGGCTCAGTGGTTAGCACTGTATACGCTGGCTCAGTGGTTAGCACTGTATATGGTGGCTCAGTGGTTAGCACTGTATATGGTGGCTCAGTGGTTAGCACTGTATATGGTGGCTCAGTGGTTAGCACTGTATACGGTGGCTCAGTGGTTAGCACTGTATATGGTGGCTCAGTGGTTAGCACTGTATATGGTGGCTCAGTGGTTAGCACTGTATATGGTGGCTCAGTGGTTAGCACTGTATATGGTGGCTCAGTGGTTAGCACTGTATATGGTGGTTCAGTGGTTAGCACTGTATACGGTGGCTCAGTGGTTAGCACTGTATATGGTGGCTCAGTGGTTAGCACTGTATATGGTGGCTCAGTGGTTAGCACTGTATATGGTGGCTCAGTGGTTAGCACTGTATATGGTGGCTCAGTGGTTAGCACTGTATACGGTGGCTCAGTGGTTAGCACTGTATATGGTGGCTCAGTGGTTAGCACTGTATATGGTGGCTCAGTGGTTAGCACTGTATATGGTGGCTCAGTGGTTAGCACTGTATATGGTGGCTCAGTGGTTAGCACTGTATATGGTGGCTCAGTGGTTAGCACTGTATACGGTGGCTCAGTGGTTAGCACTGTATATGGTGGCTCAGTGGTTAGCACTGTATACAGGTGGCTCAGTGGTTAGCACTGTATATGGTGGCTCAGTGGTTAGCACTGTATACAGGTGGCTCAGTGGTTAGCACTGTATATGGTGGCTCAGTGGTTAGCACTGTATATGGTGGCTCAGTGGTTAGCACTGTATATAGTGGCTCAGTGGTTAGCACAGTATACGGTGGCTCAGTGGTTAGCACAGTATATGGTGGATCAGAGGTTAGCACTGTATATGGTGGCTCAGTGGTTAGCACAGTATACGGTGGCTCAGTGGTTAGCACAGTATATGGTGGATCAGAGGTTAGCACTGTATATGGTGGCTCAGTGGTTAGCACTGTATATGGTGGCTCAGTGGTGAGCATTGTATATGGTGGCTCAGTGGTTAGCACTGTATATGGTGGCTCAGTGGTTAGCACTGTATACGGTGGCTCAGTGGTTAGCACTGTATATGGTGGCTCAGTGGTTAGCACTGTATACAGGTGGCTCAGTGGTTAGCACTGTATATGGTGGCTCAGTGGTTAGCACTGTATACAGGTGGCTCAGTGGTTAGCACTGTATATGGTGGCTCAGTGGTTAGCACTGTATATGGTGGCTCAGTGGTTAGCACTGTATATGGTGGCTCAGTGGTTAGCACTGTATACAGTAGCTCAGTGGTTAGCACTGTATATAGTGGCTCAGTGGTTAGCACAGTATACGGTGGCTCAGTGGTTAGCACAGTATATGGTGGATCAGAGGTTAGCACTGTATATGGTGGCTCAGTGGTTAGCACAGTATACGGTGGCTCAGTGGTTAGCACAGTATATGGTGGATCAGAGGTTAGCACTGTATATGGTGGCTCAGTGGTTAGCACTGTATATGGTGGCTCAGTGGTTAGCACTGTATATGGTGGCTCAGTGGTTAGCACTGTATATGGTGGCTCAGTGGTGAGCATTGTATGGTAGCTCAGTGATGGGAGGCAGAAGGCACACAGGAGGCAGGGACAAAGGAAGGAGAAGGCACGGGATGCAGAATGCACAGGGAAGGCAGAGTCATAGGGAGAGACCGCGCACACAGAGCGGAGAGAAAGGCACAAGTAAGACAGAGCGCATCGGGGGAGAGACAGCACAGACAGGAGAGAGCGCACAAGGGGAGACCGGCACAAAAACTGCCCTCCCGATGCAATAGCTTTGGGCTTATTTATGTCTATAATATAATTGCCTTATCGTGTCTGTCTCTCTGTAACGGAAATCCTGTGTCGCTGATTGGTTGCGTCCGGGCCGGCCGCGACCAATCAGCGATATGGTATTTCTGTTACAGAGAAACAGACAGAATTAGCCGTAGATGGCCCCGCCCACTACTCTCTGGCAGGTCGGCGGCTGAGTCATCCAACAATATGGCGTCTGCTGGCGGCAGTGCTACCACACACTGCCGTCAGCGGAACCACCGACACCCGCCGCTCTGTCCTCCGCCCTCACCCCCCTCCGTTCTCACCCGTGCCTGGCTTTAGCGATGCCGGGTGCTGAAGGCTCCAAGAACAGAGTCTCACTCAGTGGAGCGGTCATGTGACAGGGCGGGCTGATGTGACGTCACACAGCCCGCCCTGTCACATGACCGCTCCACTGAGTGAGACTCTGGTCCTGAACATCGAAGCCAGGCACAGGTGAGAACAGAGGTTGGTGAGGGGGGAACCGGCCAGGTGTGAAAACGGAGGGGGGAGCCTGCTCTGCCCCACTCGATTTTGCCCCACTCCATCCTGCCCCTGCTCTGCCTCGGCTCCATTCTGCCCCGGCTCATTGGTCGCGCCCGGCCACTGAACACTGGCACTGCTGCACACTGGCATTGCCGCACACCAACCTGGCCACTGAACACTGGCACTGCCGCACACCAACCTGGCCACTGAACACTGGCACTGCTGCACACTGGCACTGCTTTACACCGGTACTGCTGTAGGTATCTACTATATAATCGTCTAATTCTGTCTGTTTGTCTGTAACGGATATTCCGCCTTGATGATTGGTCACGCCAGCCGCCCGCTACCAATCAGCAATATTGGTGCAGGATTTAAACCCAGCTTCACATTGCATTGTTCTGAAATCTTCATAAATAAACTACTTACATATAGAATACCCGATGCGTTAGAATTGGGCCACCATCTAGTATATATATAACTAGCTGTAGAGCCCGACATTACTCGAGCGTAATGCTCATATATGGTAATATTGCCCATATATGGTTATGTATGTATGTGTGTATATATCTTAGCCCCCCTCCCAGTAGCCTTGCCCCTTCATTGCTCCACCCCTACACAAAGTCCCTCCCAGTAGACCCACCCCTTCCGCTGGCCCACATATATCCTTGCCGCTTCATATCCCCGCCCCCAGGACTATGTGGAGGGGTGGAGCTATGTGAAGAAGGCTGGGATATGTGGAGATGCAGGCTGTGAAGTGGGCGTGGCTATGTGGAATGGGCAGGACTGTGCCATGGCTATAGAAAGTGGGGGGTGGGTGTGACTACAGTGCCACAGAGCTGCCCCCGGGATGACTCCACCGCCCTCCCCATGTGATAGCATCGAGTTTCCATCTAGTCCATCCATAAATATAAAAAACATAATAGACGACACATGAAAAGACGACATCAGTGCTCTGTCCACAAAGGAAGACGCTAAGTATGGGAGACGATACACCCAAGGTTACTTCATCGGAAGTGAACAAAATAGATCAAGTGTGAACAGCAACCTATCAAAAACTGACAACACCAGATCATTTTTCATATTTTTCTGACTATAAAACGCACCAAAAATGTAGAGGAGCAAACTAGGTAAAAACCTCAGTGTTCTATAGTACATGGAGTGCGGTGGAGAGGGGTCACAGGAGGCAGGGCCGCCACTGCAGGAAGTTGGCAATAGGGAGGAGCGAGTAGAATCGTTACTATTTGGATACTCCCTACTTGCCGAGTGTCTTGTGATTACTCGGGAGTAGTGAGTAGTCCTTTTACTTTCGCAGTGTATCTATATATACACTGTGAATGTACACTAAAAGTGAAGAAAAGTTGTTAAATAAAAAAACCATCATACTCCCCTTCCGGCGCCTGCACCGGGACCGGAAAACCTCACCTCCGATGTGCGGCAAGGACCTGCCAGTCTGATAGCCAATCAGATGGCCGGACATCACAAACTATGTGATCGCTATCAGCCACCTGCAGATGTATGCTGCGTTCCCCCATGTGTCTGTGTACTGTGTACCCCGAGATATAGGCTTTATAAAACTTCGTTAGAAGCCATGAAGATAATCACTGTGGCTGGAGGGAGCTTTATTGACTGTGGCCATTCCCTCCCCCTCTGCCTCTCTGTGTGCCGCCTCCTGCTGTGTTGTGTATACTTTGTCAGGGCAGGAATCTGGAGCTGACTTCAAGACAAATGATTTGCATGCTGTGAGTGACGGAGAGGAGGAGGGCAGAGCCAGCACAGCAGAAGCAGCACAGAGAGGCAGAGGGGGAGGGAATGGCCCCAAGTCAATCAAGCTCCCTCCACCCACAGTGACTGCCTCCATGGCTTTTAACTATACGTTTTAGAAAGGCTATATCTCTGGGTATAAAGCACACAGACACATGGGGGACCTCTTCCCTGAATGCAGCAGCCATGCTGCATTCAGTGCTGCATTTAGATTGCCATGCACCAGGGGGGATGACAGCCTCATTTTTGCAATTCTGAGCAGTGTCACTTTATGAGGTTATAACTCTGGAACGCTTCAACGTATCCCAGTGGTTCCAAGATTGTTTCTTCATGACATATTGGACTTCATGTTAGTAGTAAATTTAGGATGATATTTTCTGCATTTCTTTGACCAAATAGAGTGTCACGCAGTGACCGTTCAAAGCCATGACGGGTATAGCAGGCATTGGTCATTAAGGGGTTAAAATTACAATTTTCTTTAATAAGGGCGACCTCATTTGATGGGAGGGTGATATTTGGATTTGGTTCACCTTAAAATGACAAAGGTTGCGGAATCTCACCAATTCTTCTATCAATGAAGGGAATGAGACCTGAGGTTCAGTGACCAAAAGGAGGAGGTTGTCCGCAAACAGAGCAGCTTTACGTTGGTTATCGGAGCCTGGAACGCCATGGATATTTGGGTTCCGCTAAGTGCTCCTTGGTGATAACGTATAACAAAGGTGACCCCTTTCTGGTGCTGTTATGAATGGCAAAGGGAGAAGACAAGAGACCATTTACCTTAACATCTGCTGATGGTTACCCATATAGAGAAGAAATATTCCCAGGAATCTGCCTCCCACACCTATGTGGTGCAGAGAGGCCCTCATAGACCTCCAGTCCACTCCCTCGAAGGCCTTCTCTGTGTCCACGGAAAGTAGACACATCGGGTCAGAGCCGGCTCTCGCTTGGTCTAATAGGAGGAATAGCCTATTTGTATTGTTCCTGGCCTCTGCCTCTCACAAAGCCAACGTGGTCTGTATGGGCTATGCCTAGGAGTCATGGACTGAGCCTCCTGCTAGCCAGGGTGCTTGACAAGGGTTTTATGTCGACATTAATACAACTGTGAGGTCTTTACCTGGCCTGGGGATGACACTTACATGGGCCTCCAACGACTGGGGAACCCAAGGGGATTGGGGCGATGTTGCGGTAAAGACTCTGGTTAGGAATGGTGTCAATTTGGATAAAAACATTTTGATAAACCTCGTAGTGAAGCGGTCAGGGCCTGGGTTCTTATCCATCGGAGAACCTTTTATTATTACGGCAACCTCCTCCTCCAAAAAGGCGTTTTCCAAAAAGCGCTGTCCCCTCCTCTGGAGGACCAGGTAGAGGAGTCTCCTTATTATATGTGTCAATATTAGTATCTCTATTGCCCACGGCCTCAGCTCTGTCCTTCCCTTTAATGTTGTGGAGATCTCTATAAAACTCCTGGAAGGTCTCAGATATCTGGGACGGGTTCTGAGTGTGGCCCCCCTCTGTCCGGGAAATTAGGGGGACATGACCCGGGTCTCCTCTAGGATGAAGAACTCTGGTCTGCGGTCTGCCATGTTGATCCGAGTGTTCGTACAGGAATCTCTGTATTCTAGATCTATTGTAGAGATCAAGCAGGGCCCTCAGAGCGTGGTCAGACCAAGGGCACTGTCCAATCGAAGCCTGGATCTACCGCGATAACATATCGATACGGCTGTAAATAGAGGGGGCGGGCGAAAAATAAGTGCAATCCCTCTCTGCGGGGTGTAAAACTCACCACACATCCACTAGGCCATGCCCCTGGATGGCTCTTGAATGCGTTTATTTTCCTGTATGAAAGGAAACTATGGCCTGAGGATGTATCGACCCTGGGATCCAACATGAAGGTTGAGGGGTTAATGTGTGACTCACCTGAACTCCCCTCCCCCTGGCCTTTAAGTAGCCAATCTTTCCACCAGGTGGTGCTGCTGATAGAATTTCACTCTATGCCTGTAAGCCATGCTGTGCAGACCTGTGTGTTTGTGTGGCTGAAGTCCTTTCCTTTGGAGTTACTGTATCCCAGTTCTGTGCAGGGAGGTGAGGGGGGAATAGCGCAGGGCTGGTGGAGGAGGTTAGGGAGAGGCTGGAAGCCTGAACTTTCTCACCTTCAGAGATACCTTCGGGATCAGGGCCATTCAGGGTTCCTAGACTAGGGTCAGAAAAGTCTTCCCTGATCACCCTGCCCATAACTGCCATTCCATCATCAGTATTCACAACACTGTGACAGCTGCAGTTCTAACCACTGAGCCACCATGCCGACCGGGTCTCTGAAGCTTACTGGGGCTGGTAAATGGTTAGAGGAGCTCAATATGTGAGTGTCCTCATACTTCCATAGCCGGCTCCTCCCTGTCTAATGTGCTTTATTATAATAAACATATGGATTTTTTAAAACCAGGTTAGTAATGCAGAGAGCAGAATCTACAGAACATTGGGGCGGTTTCCTTGTACATGCTAAAGTGTGAAGTGTTAATATAAAATGGACAGAGCTTACAAAAAGAGAGCGGCACTTAAAGAAGCAAAGACGTAAACCCTTCTAAACTGAAAAATAAAGATCTCACACCGGGGCGGAGGGCGCATTGTCCTTCTTCATCGAAGGGTTTCTCCTCTAGGTCCAGACCGCTTTCATCACGACTATGAGGATGTGTTGGGTTTCTCATCCATCTGTCGTATTATACTGAATTGTTACATTCTGGTCATCAGGTGGAACATCTGAATATGATTAAAGTGAAGGATGAAGAAGGGAAGACGAGGAGCGGGGATCCACCGCGTACGAGTGACGTCAAGGAGGATATTTGGTTTCATGTTATGGCAGGTACGTCTCAATAAGAAAGTAATCTCAGGGTTCTTTAAGGTGAGGCTCCACCTCTGTAGGGTATCGCAGCTTCTCGGCGTTTACATGCGTCCGGATGTATCAGTTCACGAGAATGAAGCAGAGTTTAACATCTGAAGGTGTGGACGCTGCTTCACCTCCTTTTCGGTAGTGCCATCTCAGGGCTGTGGAGTCGGGAGTCGCTGTCAATTTTGGGTGGAGTCGAATTCTGGGAAATTGAGGAGTCGGGGGTTGAATGTTTGGCTTGCTGACAGCCCTGTTTATGGAATCAGGAGTCGGTTTCCATTTTGGGTGCAGTCAGATTTGGGGAAATTGTTGAGTCGGGGTAGAGTGTTTTGGCCTGCTGACTTCACAGCCCTGTTTCTGGAATCGGGAGTCGGTGTCCATTTTGGTGGAGTTGGAGTCAGATTCTGGGACATTGAGCAGTCTTAGTTGGATGTTTCAGAGTTTTCCAGGGACAATGTGTCGTCGGTCCGCGCGGCCACAAAAGACTGAATCAGAAGTTCACTCTATACCTTTATTTGGATCCATCCAACGCGTTTCGGAGCCTGCTATGCTCCTTCATCAGGGAGTGTATGAGATTCTGATGAAGGAGCATAGCAGGCTCCGAAACGCGTTGGATGGATCCAAATAAATGTATAGAGTGAACTTCTGATTCAGTCTTTTGTGGCCGCGCGGACCGACGACACATTGTCCCTGGAAAACTCTGGAATCTGACCACATAACATGTGGAGGTGTGGGTCCAGCAGCAGCCGCTATTACATGCTTTCAATACTGGTTGTGTGTCACACAACTAAACCAGGTGAGCAGTTATCATTACGGCTCTTCAGCCGCTGATTGTTAAAGAGATAAGACCCTATCTGCGCTTGCTTCCTTCTTTTAGTATATTAGTTGGATGTCTGGCTTACTGACTTCAAAGCCCTGCTCAATACAGAGCCTCTGAAGCGGGGAACGCATGCACCTAGACACAGAGGCTCAGCGAGATTTCCGGAATTTCAAGGTGATATTGACTGATGGTAATTATGTTAGGCTGCCTTCACATTAGCGTTTGTGTCTGCATGCTGACATGCAGTCAAAAGCAGTGTCATTGTGATATGTCCGCAGCGGAGAATGTCCGCCTGCAGACACATCACTGTGCAGCCCGGCAGCCAATTGGCGGTGTCCGGGGGCGGAGATCAGCGCCGGAGATCTCCCCGCCGCCGATTAACCCCGCCGACATGTCCCGGAGCTTAACAGCTGTTTGAATCTCCCGCGCCAACACCGAGAGGAGATGTCGGCGCGGGAAGATTCAAACAGCTGTCAAATCAGCTGTTTAACCCCGCCAAACCTGCTAGGAGATTACCGGCGGCGGGGAGGAGGAGATCTGCAGAGGCAGAGCTGATCTCCCGGTGGCCGTCGGTGAGCTCCTGTGACATCACCGGCGGCCACCGGGAGAGATTTCAATGGGTCCGCAGCATTCTCATGCGCTGTCAAGCGCATAACACTGCGGACCCATTGACACCAATGCATTCTTTTGTGCGCTTGGGGACGCTTGCTGATTTTCCAAGGTCCCCGAGCGCACAAAAAATGCAACATGCTGCGTCCCGGGTGCGGACGCTGGACCCTGGAAGGAGCAGATATCGTCCGCATCTGCACCCGAACGCAGCAAACGCAGGCACTATGCGTTCCCATGTTAAACAAAGGAACGCAGTGCGCATGCGTTTGACTGCGTATGGGAACGCAGCATACACAAATGTGAAGGCAGCCTTATCCCGGACACAGGGCAGACTAAGCAGCTGAACTAACACCCTTGTGACTATTCGCTGGCCTCGTTAGTATAGGGAAATGAGCTTTAGAAATCGTTTTTTTAAACACGGATTTGCAGAATATCATGAGGCAGGGAAGGTTCTGCAGGGGATTTTGGCCCACACAAGGCCTGGTGATAGTTTAGAGGCTTATGGGACCTGACACTTATCCCTTTATCCCATTAAATTGTGCTGTCAAGCTCTGACAGCGTGATCTAACAGGCGCCGGCAGGGAAAGCTCAATCCCCTCCACCATCGGCTGCCCTGTGACATGATATCATGACAATGAGGGGTCAAATGATGACCCCTGTCACTGTTATAACTCGCTCCTTGTGGACGCTGCCAAAGCGCCGGCATTCACAGGAGATGATCTATAGTGCCATGCGGAATGGATAAAAAGGTAACACGCCAAATTAAGGTTTTTTTGGTCACCACAATATTGCAATAAAATGTGATGTTTTGATCACCCGTTATTGAATCCACCCAAAAGTGGTGTCATTAGAAACGTCAGCTCAAGACGCAAAAAATAAGTCATCACCCCGCCCCCGATCCCGAATAATGAGGGCGTTACAGGTCACGGAAAATGGCGTCACAAGCGCAATTATTTTTTTATAAATTGTCGAATTTTTTTTATCACCACTTAAGTAATAAATAAAACTATACATGTTTGGTATCTACGAAATCGTGCTGACCTGGGGAATCTCACTGTCAAGTGTGTTTTACCATATAGTCTATGTGCTAAATAGAAATCCAAAAGAGGTTTATGTAAATGCACTTGTTCAGTGCGCCTTGCTCAGTGCGCCTTGTTCAGTGCGCCTTGTTCAGTGCGCCTTGCTCAGTGCGCCTTGTTCAGTGCGCCTTGTTCAGTGCGCTATGCTCTGTGCGCCTTGTTCAGTGCGCCTTGTTCAGTGCGCCTTGCTCAGTGCGCCTTGCTCAGTGCGCCTTGCTCTGTGCGCCTTGCTCTGTGCGCCTTGCTCTGTGCGCCTTGTTCAGTGCGCCTTGTTCAGTGCGCCTTGTTCAGTGCGCCTTGTTCAGTGCGCCTTGCTCAGTGCGCCTTGTTCAGTGCGCTATGCTCTGTGCGCCTTGTTCAGTGCGCCTTGCTCAGTGCGCCTTGCTCAGTGCGCCTTGTTCAGTGCGCCTTGCTCTGTGCGCCTTGCTCTGTGCGCCTTGCTCTGTGCGCCTTGCTCTGTGCGCCTTGCTCTGTGCGCCTTGCTCAGTGAGCCTTGCTCAGTGCGCCTTGCTCAGTACACATTGCTCAGTGCGCCTCGCTCAGTGCGCCTCGCTCAGTGCAGTCTGCTTGTGTAGACAGGTATTTAAACGACCCCGATGAGTAAATATACAGATCAGTAGTCGTGAAGCACTGCCAAATTGGGTAAGGTAAACCCACATTTATAATTACTCTCCACTTCTGGATTTCACTCCAAAAAAAGACATCAAAACTGCATGTGTGTTTCCAGTTTATTGTGAATGTCATACATTTGTCTACTGTGCGGTTTATAATAATCATGAAATCCACTTTTAATTTTGACAGAAAATCCTCATAAGAACGCTGAAGGAAATTTGATGTTATTTCCAAATTATAAAGAAGAAGATGAAGATACCCTGCAGTACTCCTCAGGAGAAAAATGTCCAACTGTACCAACAAAGCTTCACAGAAGAAATGTATCATATAACCTCCCTGATCACGAGGAACCTTCTCCTAACCAATCACAGCTCAGAGGAGTTCACATAGCGGAGAAGCCGTACTACTGTTCACAATGTGGGAAATGCTTCACAGATGAATTGTATCTTGTTGCACATGAGAGAACTCACACAGGAGAGAAGCCGTACTCATGTTCAAAGTGCGGGAAAGGCTTTATAGATAAATCACATCTTGTTATACACGAGAGAAGTCACACAGGGGAGAAGCCGTACACCTGTTTAATATGTGGAAAATGCTTTACAGATAAATCGCATCTCGTTATACATGCGAGAAGTCACACAGGGGAGAAGCCGTATTCATGTTCTGAGTGTGGAAAGTTTTTTACAACAAAATCAATCCTTGTTAATCACCAGAAAATCCACACGGGAGAGAAGCCGCACTCATGTTCAGAATGTGGGAAACGTTTTATAAATAAATCACACCTGGCTAGACATGCGAAAGTCCACACAGGAGAGAAGCCGTACTCGTGTTCACTGTGCGGGAAACGGTTTACAGAAAAGGCCAATCTGGTTTCACACGGGAGAATTCACACAGGAGAGAAGCCGTACTCATGTTCAGAATGTGGGAAACGCTTTACAGACAGAACAAGTCTTGTTACACATGAAAGAAGCCACACGGGGGAGAAGCCGTTTTCATGTCAAGAATGCGGGAAATGCTTTATAGATAAATCAAATCTTGTTAGACACGAGAGAACCCACACAGGGGAGAAGCCGTACTCCTGTTCACTGTGTGGGAAATGCTTTACGGGCAGACCAAACCTTATCATACATGAAAGAATCCACCGAGGAGAGAAGCCGTATCCGTGTCCACAATGTGGGAAATGCTTCACAGATAAATCAAGTGTCATTAAACATAAGAAATGTCACATAGGAGAGAAACCGTTTTGATGTTGTAAATGTGGAAAATCTTTTGCTAGTAAATAAAATTCTAAAACTTATTAGAGAATTTAAATTGATACAAAACCATATTCTGGTTGGGATATTGGAAAATCCTATAATATTAACATTGACCAACTGTGATCAGGATCTATGAAGGGAATGTACTGTGGACATGAGAAACGAGCCGTACTTGCTTTCTAAACATGTACATCCAATAAAATAGAAAGAGCCAGTCGCTACCTTTTACTCGCTTTCTCTCCACGGGATCCACGGATACCGCCGGGTTCAGTCCAAAGAAGCCGCTCTCATGTCTCCAGGTGCATATTTGAGGCACAGTCCATCCACGATCCAGGTACTTTAAAGAACAAATAGCACTCAATAGAGGAAAGGTGATAGTTCTTTTTATTCCAAAAGGCTAAGAACACATGGACACAGACACATAGGAGGGAGGATAACTGGACAAACAACTGCCGCTTCACGCTAGGTCTGCTCTTCACAGGAGGGAGGATAACAGGACAAACAACTGCCGCTTCACGCTAGGTCTGCTCTTCACAGGAGGGAGGATAACAGGACAAACAACTGCCGCTTCACACTAAGTCTGCTCTTCACAGGAGGGAGGATAACAGGACAAACAACTGCCGCTTCACGCTAGGTTTGCTCTTCACAGGAGGGAGGATAACAGGGCAAACAACTGTCGCTTCACACTAGGTCTGCTCTTCACAGGAGGGAGGATAACAGGACAAACAACGGCCGCTTCACACTAGGTCTGCTCTTCACAGGAGGGAGAATAACAGGACAAACAACTGCCGCTTCACGCTAGGTCTACTCTTCACAGGAGGGAGGATAACAGGGCAAACAACGGCCATTTTTTATGCTAAGTCTGCGCTTCAAGGAGGGGAATAACAGGACAAACAATGGCCGTTTCACACTAGGTCGGCGCTTTAGAGGAAGGAAGATAATAGGACGAACACCGTCTGTTTCACGCTAGGTCTACACTTCACAGGAGGGAAGATAACAGGATGAACAATGGCTGTTTCACGCTAGGTCTACGCTTCAGTGGGTTCAGTACTCATATTGAACCTGTTGAAGTGCATACCTAGCGTGAAACGGCCGTTGTTCTTCCTGTTATCCTTCTTTGTCCATGTCCATGTGTTCTTGGCCTTTTGGAATAAAAGAAATGTCGCCATTCATTCGGTGAGTGTGATTCGTTCTTTACAGTACCCTACTTTCTAAGCATCCTGAGCAATGCCTCTAACTAAGATGACATAGAGTCAATAATGAATACAGAAATCTGAAAAAGAAACCAGGCGCTACCATAGGGCGTTACCAACACAAATGAAACTTTTTCCGTTTAAAGCAATACACTCACCTGGTATGGTTGTGAAAGTCACAACCACTATAATCGTCAATACTTTTACTTTGGCTGCTGCGGTCTCCCCTTAAATAAATCGATTTTCATAAAAATATAAAAGTTGGGGTTTTTAAACCGCGCTGCCAATCAAGAGTTGGCACGAAGGTGATTTTTATTCTACGCATCTCAAGGTTCACAGACCTTCATCAGGAAAACCACCGACGTCATCATTATCCACCATCTACAAATCATTGTTATAGACATTCTTACAAAATCTGTTAATTAGGGTGAGGCGTAGTTACCCTGTGTCATCCTATTGTAGCAGCTCCTTTCATATGAAGGTGCACGTCCCCTGTAATAGATATAAGGTAGAAATACATAGAAAATCTTATATACAAAAAAAACCTTGTCATGCTCTACATACACAAAAAATACATAGATCAACAACATTTCATCTCAGAAAAATAGCAATAATACATGCCTAAAATAATTTTATTACATAAAATATCTAAAAAAAATCTTTTTTTTTTTTTTAAATTTTTTCTTAAAAGCTCAATATCTCAATCATAAAAATATGTGCACATATGTATGCCCTATAAATCAATACCACTTTTTTTTTTTTTATCCTCTCCGTATCTTACTCATTTCCATTCCTGTTTTGTTTGTCTTAATATTTCTCTCTGTCAATCACTAAAAAAAAACTACATGAATATCCTCTATGTGTGTATATCTAATATATAATTCCCCTAACGCACTTCCGGACGTTTCGGCGCTACTTCCGTCGTTGTGGTCGACCTGCGAAGCATTGCCCGCGCAGGGTGCATTGTGAGCCGTTGCAGCCTCGCCAGCAATGCCCGCGCAGCGGCCATTGCGAGTCTCCCGCCCCGGCGAGCTACAGACTTCGTCGCTCCGACCGACGAGAGCCGAGCGCCGTGGCCGAAAACAGAACCAAATGCCTGGCCATGCACAGCTCTAAAGACCGCTATGTATCTCAATGGGCAGTGAGGCGCTATGCTCATTGGTCGGCGCCAGCACACAGCGACCAATGACCTTCGCGCCTCACTTACAGCGGTAAATTTGAAACTCAAAGTCCTCCATGTATCTAAATGGGAAGTGAGGCGCTATTCTCATTGGTCGGCGCCAGCACACCGCAATGTCGGGAAGCTCCTGTACATTATGAACCCTAAATCAGATAATATCTTTTTTTGGTTACCAGTATTATTACTGCGTATATTGTACTCATGACAGTAGGACCATTAACCCCTTACATTCCGTTTTATCTGTAATTTCTATAACAGTGTGTAGTTGTACTGCGAAGTTAACCCCTTATATACCATTTCTGCCTTAACTCCATACGTTGTAGTCTCTATTACTACTCCCAGTAGGAACATTAACCCCTTATATTCCATTATTGTTGTTATTTCTATTACACAGTGTATAGCTGTAATCACACTGCGAAATTAACCCATTATATACCAGTTCAGCATTAACTGCATATTTGGTAGTGTTTATATCTCCTGCCACTGGTACATTAACCCCTTGAACACCATTTTGGATATAATTTACAGCGCTGAGTCTGTTGTGGGAGTGCCTGTGGGACATTAACTCCTTCAATACCATCTTTGATATCATTATAAGTTCCTACTCTGTTACAGTCCTGTTAGTCGCACATTAACTCTTTCTACACCTCCACTATATTGCTACCCTCACAGTTCTGCCTACATCGCCTACTTACTCATATATCTTATTATTTACAACTCTTAAAAATATTATATACAGATTCTAGACTCCCGATTCTTTAGAATCCGGCTCACAGCTAGTACATGATATAAGTATAAATATAAATCTTCATCTTTAGTTTCCTCATTTGTCATATAATAATCTTGTGCTATTTTTATTATCCAGTTTCCTCCATTTCTATGTATGACCCACATTCTTATTATAAATCCCCTCGTCTTCATACCCCCATAAAACTAAGGAGAAAAATACCATAGATATGGAAAGGATTTTTTTCAAAAATTATTAACGCATAGTAGATTGTTATAAAATATTATTATTATTATTATTATTTTCCCCTTCACTGTTTTCCATCCAGCTTTAATTTTTTTGATGTCCGCAAAGAAAAACTCCTAAAATCCTAAAAGAAGTTTGAGTGTAAAATTCCTCCAGTCTGTTCTTTCTAATGCTTTATATTCCCACATCCTCCATAGTGAAGTGATCCCCATCCTCCATAGTGAAGTGATCCCCATCGTCCATGGTGAAGTGATCCACATCCTCCATAGTGAAGTGATCCACGTCCTCCATAGTGAAGTGATCCACGTCCTCCATAGTGAAGTGATCCACGTCCTCCACAGTGAAGTGATCCACGTCCTCCATAGTGAAGTGATCCACATCCTCCATAGTGAAGTGATCCACGTCCTCCATAGTGAAGTGATCCACGTCCTCCACAGTGAAGTGATCCCCATCCTCCATAGTGAAGTGATCCACGTCCTCCACAGTGAAGTGATCCACGTCCTCCACAGTGAAGTGATCCACGTCCTCCACAGTGAAGTGATCCACATCCTCCACAGTGAAGTGATCCACGTCCTCCACAGTGAAGTGATCCACGTCCTCCATAGTGAAGTGATCCACGTCCTCCATAGTGAAGTGATCCACGTCCTCCACAGTGAAGTGATCCACGTCCTCCACAGTGAAGTGATCCACGTCCTCCACAGTGAAGTGATCCACGTCCTCCACAGTGAAGTGATCCACGTCCTCCACAGTGAAGTGATCCACGTCCTCCATACTGAAGTGATCCACGTCCTCCACAGTGAAGTGATCCACGTCCTCCACAGTGAAGTGATCCACGTCCTCCACAGTGAAGTGATCCACGTCCTCCACAGTGAAGTGATCCACGTCCTCCACAGTGAAGTGATCCACGTCCTCCACAGTGAAGTGATCCACGTCCTCCACAGTGAAGTGATCCACATACTCCACAGTGAAGTGATCCACGTCCTCCATAGTGAAGTGATCCACGTCCTTAATAGAAACTCACTGATTTTCAGGAAGAAAATCTGCTCCGGAATCTCTCAGATAAAAGGTCCTTCATTTCATTTATTCCATTTGGCTTCAGGGATCCTAATGTAAAAATCCAGTATGTTTCCTTCTTAGGCGGCTTCACACCACGGCCAGATCCGATCCTAGGCTGTCAGGGGTGAACTTGACTGCCCTGGACCGGATTTCAGCCCCATAGTATGCTATGGAGCCGGATGGCAGCTATCTGTCCGGGAGGATTTGGATTTTTCTCCCGTACACAAAAATGCTGCATGCAGCTTTTTTGTGTCCGGGGGTAAAAAGCTGATCCTCCCGGTCCGGTGTGATCCGGCGCCCCCTAACATGGGGAATCTATGGCGCCGGATCGCACCGGAGCCAGATGCCGGGTGCTGAAGCTCAGTGCTGGCCGGTGCTGAACTTCAGCACCACGGAGCTGTCCCATGCTTACAGTTCAGGACCGTGGCTCCGCTCCCTGCTAGCCGCGATCTTTAATTATTAGCAGCTGTGACTGCAATTAGCGGCATCCGGCTGCACACCGGACCGGAGGGCATAATTGACCCTCTGGTTCTGTGTCCAGATCCAGTCCTGGGCTGTCAGGATCGGATCTGGCCGTGGTGTGAAGCCGGCCTTAGGCTGCCTTCACATTTGCATTTGCAAGCGCAGCGCGCGCTGCGGAAATCAAATTCTAAATCCGCAAGCGTATTGCGGATGAATCTTTAACATGCAGTACGCAGTCGTCCGCAGGGACATGCGTAGGCATGTGTTTGTGTGCGTATGCGTACCTGCGTGTGGAATTTCCGTGCCCTTCGAATGCAACATGTTGCATTTTTTGGCGGTCAAAAATTCCGCATGCGTATGAATGCACATAATGCATTATTCTCTATGGGAACACAAGCGTACGCAAGGTCTTGCGGTTGTCAGCGTTTGATACGCATGCGTACAACTCATTGTGCATGAGCATAAACAGAATTGCAGTCCCTCCCATGTGCCACCCATATCCCAGCCTGCAGCCTCTATGAAAGTGATTGTGTCCATTCCCTGGTGATCAGCATTGATCTTTCTGATGGATCTGTGCCTCCTGGATCGCACAAAAAACGCGTACGCATGCAGAAAACGCAACCATACACAAGCAAATGCAGCGTTTTAATTAAGGTTTGCGCATCTGTCTGCACACAAAATATGCAGCGTTCACCTGCGTTTGCATGCGTTTTTAATTGCGTATACGCAACAAACGCTGCGCTTGCAAATGTGAAGCCAGCCTTGGAAAGCAAATCCATCCCTATTGGTTTCATGAGCAGGTATTTGTTCAATAGGCAACACCACCATATCCCAAGGATTATTATTATGATGAACAGCAAAGTGTCTGGATAGACCATGGAGCTCGCAGCCTTTCCTTATATTATGTGAATTTAACCGATCATGTAATGTCTGAGATGTCTTTCCAATATATTGTTTATGACATGAAGACGCGACCATGTAAATTACATAATCAGACTGACAGGTCATCCGATATTTAATGATCTTTAATCACCTTCGTGCCAACTCTTTGAATTTGAATATTATTGGAATGATTGGCAGCGCGGTTAAAATACCCCAACTTCTATATATTTATGAAAAGAGAATCAATAATCACAGTAAGAAAGAAGTAAGGACATAAGGACGTCCCAGGTAAAGAAGTTCCCAGGAAAAGGACGTCCCAGGTAAAGGACGTCACAGGTAAAGGACGTCCCAGGTAAAGGACGTCCCAGGTAAAGGACATAAGGAGTTCCCAGGTAAAGGAGTTCCTAGGAAAAGGACGTCCCAGGTAAAGGACGTCCCAGGTAAAGGAGTTCCCAGGTAAAGGAGTTCCCAGGTAAAGGAGTTCCCAGGAAAAGGAGTTCCCAGGAAAAGGAGTTCCCAGGAAAAGGAGTTCCCAGGAAAAGGAGTTCCCAGGAAAAGGAGTTCCCAGGAAAAGGAGTTCCCAGGAAAAGGAGTTCCCAGGAAAAGGACGTCCCAGGTAAAGGACGTCCCAGGTAAAGGACGTCCCAGGTAAAGGACGTCCCAGGTAAAGGACGTCCCAGGTAAAGGACGTCCCAGGTAAAGGACGTCCCAGGTAAAGGACGTCCCAGGTAAAGGACGTCCCAGGTAAAGGACATAAGGAGTTCCCAGGAAAAGGACGTCGCAGGAAAAGGACGTCCCAGGTAAAGGACGTTCCCAGGTAAAGGAGTTCCCAGGAAAAGGAGTTCCCAGGTAAAGGAGTTCCCAGGTAAAGGAGGTCCCAGGTAAAGGAGGTCCCAGGTAAAGGAGTTCCCAGGTAAAGGAGTTCCCAGGTAAAGGAGTTCCAGGTAAAGGAGTTCCCAGGTAAAGGAGTTCCCAGGAAAAGGAGTTCCCAAGAAAAGGAGGTCCCAGGTAAAGGAGTTCCCAGGTAAAGGAGTTCCCAGGTAAAGGAGGTCCCAGGAAAAGGAGGTCCCAGGAAAAGGAGGTCCCAGGTAAAGGAGTTCCCAGGTAAAGGACGTCCCAGGTAAAGGAGTTCCCAGGTAAAGGAGGTCCCAGGAAAAGGAGTTCCCAGGTAAAGGAGTTCCTAGGTAAAGGAGGTCCCAGGTAAAGGAGTTCCCAGGTAAAGGAGGTCCCAGGAAAAGGAGTTCCCAGGAAAAGGAGTTCCCAGGTAAAGGAGTTCCCAGGAAAAGGAGTTCCCAGGTAAAGGACACCCCGGGTAAAGGACGTCCCGGGTAACGGACTTCCCAGGTAAAGGAGTTCCCAGGTAAAGGAGTTCCCAGGTAAAGGAGTTCCCAGGTAAAGGACACCCCAGGTAAAGGACGTCCCAGGTAAAGGACTTCCCAGGTAAAGGAGTTCCCAGGTAAAGGAGTTCCCAGGTAAAGGAGTTCCCAGGTAAAGGACGTCCCAGGTAAAGGACTTCCCAGGTAAAGGAGTTCCCAGGTAAAGGAGTTCCCAGGTAAAGGAGTTCCCAGGTAAAGGAGGTCCCAGGTAAAGGAGTTCCCAGGTAAAGGAGTTCCCAGGTAAAGGAGTTCCCAGGTAAAGGACGTCCCAGGTAAAGGAGTTCCCAGGTAAAGGAGTTCCCAGGTAAAGGACGTCCAGGAAAAGGAGTTCCCAGGTAAAGGAGTTCCCAGGTAAAGGACGTCCCAGGTAAAGGAGTTCCCAGGTAAAGGACGTCCCAGGTAAAGGAGGTCCCAGGTAAAGGAGGTCCCAGGAAAAGGAGTTCCCAGGTAAAGCAGTTCCCAGGTAAAGGAGTTCCCAGGTAAAGGAGGTCCCAGGAAAAGGAGGTCCCAGGAAAAGGAGTTCCCAGGTAAAGGAGTTCCCAGGTAAAGGAGGTCCCAGGTAAAGGAGTTCCCAGGTAAAGGAGGTCCCAGGAAAAGGAGTTCCCAGGAAAAGGAGTTCCCAGGTAAAGGAGTTCCCAGGAAAAGGAGTTCCCAGGTAAAGGAGTCCGGTAACGGACTTCCCAGGTAAAGGAGTTCCCAGGTAAAGGAGTTCCCAGGTAAAGGAGTTCCCAGGTAAAGGAGGTCCAGGTAAAGGACGTCCCAGGTAAAGGACTTCCCAGGTAAAGGAGTTCCCAGGTAAAGGAGTTCCCAGGTAAAGGAGTTCCCAGGTAAAGGACTTCCAGGTAAAGGAGTTCCAGGTAAAGGAGTTCCCAGGTAAAGGAGGTCCCAGGTAAAGGACTTCCAGGTAAAGGAGTTCCCAGGTAAAGGACGTCCCAGGTAAAGGACGTCCCAGGTAAAGGAGTTCCCAGGTAAAGGAGTTCCCAGGTAAAGGAGTTCCCAGGAAAGGACTTCCCAGGAAAAGGAGTTCCCAGGTAAAGGAGTTCCCAGGTAAAGGAGTTCCCAGGTAAAGGACACCCAGGTAAAGGACACCCAGGTAAAGGAGGTCCCAGGTAAAGGACGTCCCAGGTAAAGGAGTTCCCAGGTAAAGGAGTTCCCAGGAAAAGGAGTTCCCAGGTAAAGGAGTTCCCAGGTAAAGGAGTTCCAGGTAAAGGACACCCCGGGTAAAGGACGTTCCCGGGTAACGGACTTCCCAGGTAAAGGAGTTCCCAGGTAAAGGAGTTCCCAGGTAAAGGAGTTCCCAGGTAAAGGACGTCCCAGGTAAGGATCCAGGTAAAGGACGTCCAGGTAAAGGACGTTCCCAGGTAAAGGAGTTCCCAGGTAAAGGAGTTCCCAGGTAAAGGAGTTCCCAGGTAAAGGACTTCCAGGTAAAGGAGTTCCCAGGTAAAGGAGTTCCCAGGTAAAGAGGTCCCAGGTAAAGGACGTTCCCAGGTAAAGGAGTTCCCAGGTAAAGGAGTCCCAGGTAAAGGACGTCCCAGGTAAAGGAGTTCACCCAGGTAAAGGAGTTCCCAGGTAAAGGAGTTCCCAGGAAAAGGAGTTCCCAGGAAAAGGAGTTCCCAGGTAAAGGAGTTCCCAGGTAAAGGAGTTCCCAGGTAAAGGATCCCAGGTAAAGGAGTCCCAGGTAAAGGAGGAGTCCCAGGTAAAGGAGTCCCAGGTAAAGGAGTTCCCAGGTAAAGGAGTTCCCAGGAAAAGGAGTTCCCAGGTAAAGGAGGTTCCCAGGTAAAGGAGTTCCCAGGTAAAGGAGTTCCCAGGTAAAGGAGGAGTCCCAGGTAAAGGAGGTCCCAGGAAAGGAGTTCCCAGGTAAAGCAGTTCCCAGGTAAAGGAGTTCCCAGGTAAAGGACGTCCCAGGAAAAGGAGTTTCCAGGTAAAGGATTCCCAGGTAAAGGAGTTCCCAGGTAAAGGACGTCCAGGTAAAGGACGTCCCAGGTAAAGGACTTCCCAGGTAAAGGAGTTCCCAGGTAAAGGAGTTCCCAGGTAAAGGAGTTCCCAGGTAAAGGAGGTTCCCAGGTAAAGGAGTTCCCAGGTAAAGGACGTCCCAGGTAAAGGACGTTCCCAGGTAAAGGAGTTCCCAGGTAAAGGAGTTCCCAGGTAAAGGAGTTCCCAGGTAAAAGGACTTCCCAGGTAAAGGAGTTCCCAGGTAAAGGAGTTCCCAGGTAAAGGAGTTCCCAGGTAAAGGACGTTCCCAGGTAAAGGAGTCCCAGGTAAAGGAGTCCCAGGTAAAGGACTTCCCAGGTAAAGGAGTTCCCAGGTAAAGGAGTTCCCAGGTAAAGGAGTTCCCAGGTAAAGGAGTTCCCAGGTAAAGGACTTCCCAGGTAAAGGAGTTCCCAGGAAAAGGAGTTCCCAGGTAAAGGAGTTCCCAGGTAAAGGACGTCCCAGGTAAAGGACGTCCCAGGTAAAGGACACCCCAGGTAAAGGAGTTCCCAGGTAAAGGACACCCCAGGTAAAGGACACCCCAGGTAAACCTTTTATTGCCTCCTCCTTATTTGACCTTCATGTAATCAGATTGCTCTTCTCTTTCTGTCCAGTTTAGTAGACGCCATCTCTTTCTGTTGCTCCAGAATCTGCTCTTGTCCCTCTGACATGTAACATTAATGACTCTTTACACTTTACTTTTCTCTGAGAATATTCTTTTGGTTTTGCAAATATTAAAGAAAATCTGCAAATGGGTCGACTCATTTCTCATCCGGTGAGGTCTGTGCCCCAGTCTTCATGGAGGACGTACACAGCCAATATTACATCCTGTCCAGGGTCCGGATGGGATTTATTATTATGATGAATTATAATAGAATTGTATTTCTTTTCTATGTAGCACCAATAAATGATAAAGCCGTTATGTGACAGCAATCTCAGATGTCACAGGTTACGTATAGTCTAACAATTCAGGCTGGAGCGATGACTGTCCGTATACAATGTGAGGAGACAGGAGGGCACAAGTGGTGATCAGGGCTTGTATTTAGTGCCGCAGCCTGTAATAAATGAATGTATTCATGTAAAGCTTCGTGAACTGTTTATTACACCAGTGTGTATGGACCCACTGCACCACGGACTGGGCGCACCATGAAGAGCTGTGACTAGGTGGCTACTGGCTCTTCACTGGAGCCTCTGATGGTGAGGATGGACTGGGCAGTGGGTGGACACATGGTACCACACCAGGGCAGTCCCCACTACTGCAGCAGCTGACCCTATAGTCAGAGACATAAGATGGAGCAGGTACTGGAGACGGGCAGGGCTGAGCGGGGTACTGGAGACGGGCAGGGCTGAGCGGGTACTGGGGACGGGCAGGGCAGAGCAAGTACTGGAGACAGGCAGGGCAGAGCGGGTACTGGAGACGGCCAGGGCTGAGCGGGGTACTGGAGACAGGCAGGGCTGAGCGGGTACTGGGGACGGGCAGGGCAGAGCAAGTACTGGAGACAGGCAGGGCAGAGCGGGTACTGGAGACGGCCAGGGCTGAGCGGGTACTGGAGACGGGCAGGGCTGAGCGGGGTACTGGAGACGGGCAGGTCAGAGCAAGTACTGGAGACGGGCAGGGCTGAGCGAGTACTGGAGACGGGCAGGACGGAGCGAGTACTGGAGACGGGCAGGGCGGAGCGAGTACTGGAGACGGGCAGGGCTGAGCGAGTACTGGAGACGAGCAGGGCTGATTGGGTACTGGAGACGGGCAGGACTGAGCGGGTACTGGAGACGGGCAGGACTGAGTGAGTAGTGGAGACGGGCAGGGCTGAGCGGGTACTGGAGACAGCCAGGGCTGAGCGGGTACTGGAGACGGGCAGGGCTGATTGGGTACTGGAGACGAGCAGGACTGAGCGGGTACTGGAGACGGGCAGGGCTGAGCGGGTACTGGAGACGGGCAGGACTGAGCGGGTACTGGAGATGGGCAGGGCTGAGCGGGTACTGGAGACGGGCAGGACTGAGTGGGTAGTGGAGACGGGCAGGGCTGAGCGGGTACTGGAGACAGCCAGGGCTGAGCGGGTACTGGAGACGGGCAGGGCTGAGCGGGTACTGGAGACGGGCAGGACTGAGTGGGTACTGGAGACGGCCAGGGCTGAGCGGGTACTAGAGACGGGCAGGGCTGAGCGGGTACTGGAGACAGGCAGGGCTGAGCGGGTACTGGAGACGGGCAGGAAAGAGCGGGTACTGGAGACGGGCAGGGCTGAGCGGGTACTGGAGACGGGCAGGTCAGAGCAAGTACTGGAGACGGGCAGGGCAGAGCAAGTACTGGAGACGGGCAGGGCTGAGCGAGTACTGGAGACGGGCAGGGCTGAGCGAGTACTGGAGACGAGCAGGGCTGATTGGGTACTGGAGACGGGCAGGGCAGAGCAAGTACTGGAGACGGGCAGGACTGAGCGGGTACTGGAGACGGGCAGGACGGAGCGAGTACTGGAGACGGGCAGGGCTGAGCGAGTACTGGAGACGAGCAGGGCTGATTGGGTACTGGAGACGGGCAGGGCAGAGCAAGTACTGGAGACGGGCAGGACTGAGCGGGTACTGGAGACGGGCAGGACTGAGCGGGTACTGGAGACGGGCAGGACTGAGCGGGTACTGGAGACGGGCAGGGCTGAGCGGGTACTGGAGATGAGCAGGGCAGAGCAAGTACTGGAGACGGGCAGGACTGAGCGGGTACTGGAGACGGGCAGGACTGAGCGGGTACTGGAGACGGGCAGGACTGAGCGGGTACTGGAGACGGGCAGGTCAGAGCAAGTACTGGAGACGGGCAGGGCAGAGCAAGTACTGGAGACGGGCAGGGCTGAGCGAGTACTGGAGACGGGCAGGGCTGAGCGAGTACTGGAGACGAGCAGGGCTGATTGGGTACTGGAGACGGGCAGGGCAGAGCAAGTACTGGAGACGGGCAGGACTGAGCGGGTACTGGAGACGGGCAGGACGGAGCGAGTACTGGAGACGGGCAGGGCTGAGCGAGTACTGGAGACAGCCAGGGCTGAGCGGGTACTGGAGACGGGCAGGACTGAGTGGGTACTGGAGACGGGCAGAACTGAGTGGGTACTGGAGACGGCCAGGGCTGAGCGGGTACTGGAGACGGGCAGGGCTGAGCGGGTACTGGAGACAGGCAGGGCTGAGCGGGTACTGGAGACGGGCAGGAAAGAGCGGGTACTGGAGACGGGCAGGGCTGAGCGGGTACTGGAGACGGGCAGGTCAGAGCAAGTACTGGAGACGGGCAGGGCAGAGCAAGTACTGGAGACGGGCAGGGCTGAGCGAGTACTGGAGACGGGCAGGACGGAGCGAGTACTGGAGACGAGCAGGGCTGATTGGGTACTGGAGACGGGCAGGGCTGAGCGAGTACTGGAGACGAGCAGGGCTGATTGGGTACTGGAGACGGGCAGGGCAGAGCAAGTACTGGAGAAGGGCAGGATTGAGCGGGTACTGGAGACGGGCAGGACTGAGCGGGTACTGGAGACGAGCAGGGCAGAGCAAGTACTGGAGACGGGCAGGACTGAGCGGGTACTGGAGACGGGCAGGACTGAGCGGGTACTGGAGACGGGCAGGACTGAGCGGGTACTGGAGACGGGCAGGGCTGAGCGGGTACTGGAGACGAGCAGGGCAGAGCAAGTACTGGAGACGAGCAGGGCTGATTGGGTACTGGAGACGGGCAGGACTGAGCGGGTACTGGAGACGGGCAGGACTGAGCGGGTACTGGAGACGAGCAGGGCAGAGCAAGTACTGGAGACGGGCAGGACTGAGCGGGTACTGGAGACGGGCAGGACTGAGCGGGTACTGGAGACGGGCAGGGCTAAGCGGGTACTGGAGATGGGCAGGGAAGAGCGGGTACTGGAGACGGGCAGGGCTGAGCGGGTACTGGAGAAGGGCAGGTCAGAGCAAGTACTGGAGACGGGCAGGGCTGAGCGAGTACTGGAGACGAGCAGGGCTGATTGGGTACTGGAGACGGGCAGGACTGAGCGGGTACTGGAGACGGGCAGGGCTGAGCGGGTACTGGAGACGGGCAGGACTGAGTGGGTAGTGGAGACGGGCAGGGCTGAGCGGGGTACTGGAGACAGCCAGGGCTGAGCGGGTACTGGAGACGGGCAGGACTGAGTGGGTACTGGAGACGGGCAGGACTGAGTGGGTACTGGAGACGGCCAGGGCTGAGCGGGTACTGGAGACGGGCAGGGCTGAGCGGGGTACTGGAGACAGGCAGGGCTGAGCGGGTACTGGAGACGGGCAGGAAAGAGCGGGTACTGGAGACGGGCAGGGCTGAGCGGGTACTGGAGACGGGCAGGTCAGAGCAAGTACTGGAGACGGGCAGGGCAGAGCAAGTACTGGAGACGGGCAGGGCTGAGCGAGTACTGGAGACGGGCAGGACGGAGCGAGTACTGGAGACGGGCAGGGCTGATTGGGTACTGGAGACAGGCAGGGCAGAGCAAGTACTGGAGACGGGCAGGACTGAGCGGGTACTGGAGACGGGCAGGACTGAGCGGGTACTGGAGACGGGCAGGACTGAGCGGGTACTGGAGACGAGCAGGGCAGAGCAAGTACTGGAGACGGGCAGGACTGAGCGGGTACTGGAGACGGGCAGGACTGAGCGGGTACTGGAGACGGGCAGGATGGGGGTACTGGAGCGGAGGGCTGAGGGGTACTAGGAGAGACGGGCGAGACAGGGCTGAGCGGGTACTGGAGACGGGCAGGACTGAGCGGGTACTGGAGACGGGCAGGGCTGAGGCGGGGTACGTACTGGAGACGGGCAGGACTGAGCGGGTACTGGAGACGGGCAGGGCTGAGGGGTACTGGAGACGGGCAGGGCGCTGAGCAGGTACTGGAGACGGGCAGGGCAGAGCGGGTACTGGAGACGGGCAGGGCTGAGCGCGGGTACTGGAGACGGGCAGGGCTGAGCGGGTACTGGAGACGGGCAGGGCAGAGCGGGTACTGGAGACGGGCAGGGCTGAGCGGGTACTGGAGACGGGCAGGGCAGAGCAGGTACTGGAGACGGGCAGGAGCTGAGGGGTACTGGAGACGGCAGGACTGAGCGGGTACTAGGAGTAGGAGCGGACTGAGCGGGTACTGGAGACGGGCAGGACTGAGCGAGTACTGGAGAGAGCAGGGCTGAGGGTACTGGAGACGGGCAGGCAGGCAAGTACTGGATGGGCAGGGCGAGGGGTACTGCAGACGGGCAGGCTACGGGTACTGGAGACGGGCAGGACTGAGCGGGTACTGGAGACGGGCAGGACTGAGCGGGTACTGGAGACGGGCAGGACTGAGCGGGTACTGGAGACGGGCAGGACTGAGCGGGTACTGGAGACGGCCAGGGCTGAGCGGGTACTGGAGACAGGGAGAACAGGATCGGATTCACTGATAGACAGCAGATGGGTTTACAAGCGATAACTGGCACATTATGAACCTAACTGCTCAGGCACCCCCCTACACGGGAAGGTTGCCTTAAAGGGGTTGTCCCGTCTAAAATTGATAATTCTGCAGTCCCTCTGTGTGGATCCTCCCAGCCTCCGCTCTGTGTGATGCGAGGATTTGCTGTTTTTGTAAACCAGGAACGGACCACAATTATGTTCCTGGCACCAACAAGACAAGTCGGCACGGCCTCACTCAATAAAGGTGTATGGAGCTGGCACATTTGACTAGTAGGCGTAGCCATCTAGTGCGCATGGCTTTCTCCATACACTTTTATTGATTTAGGCCACACCCACTAGTCAAGGGGGAGGGGCTCTGGCCGGGAACATGCATACCGCATAACTGAGGTCCGTTCCCGGTTTAGAAACGGTGAATCCTATTAGCGCACAGTGCGGGGGCACCGGGAGGTCTGAGAGGTCTGCAGTCACATAGAGTGTCTGCACAATGATAAGTTTAGAGCGCCCGACCCCTTTAACCCCTTAAGGACTGAGTCACTTTGCAGCTTAATGACCAGACCATTTTTTGCAATTCTGCCCAGTGTCCCTTTATGAGGTAATAACTCTGGAGCTTCAACGGATCCGAGCGATTCTGAGACTGTTTTTTCGTGACATATTGGACTTCATGTTAGTATTAAATTTAGGTCGATCATTTTTGCATTTATTTGTGAAAAAATGAAAAATTTGGCAAAAAATTTGCAATTTTTCAAGATTTTAACTTTTATTCCATCAAACCGGAGAGTTCTGTGACACAAAATAGTTAATAAATCACATTTCCCACATGTCTACTTCACATCAGCTCCAATTGTTAGCGGACACCATGTCATGTATGGAGAGTCCCCTGTGTGCCTAAACATTGGAGCTCCAGCACAAGTGACCCCATTTTGGAAACTAGACCCCCCAGGGAACCTATGTAGACGGGTGCTGAGCACATTGAGACCTCAGGTGCTTCATAGAATTTTAAAAGTTGAGCTGTGAAAATGAAAAAGTCCTTATTTTTTTGCACAAAAATGTTCTTTTAGCCTCAATTTTTAATTCTAACAGGATGAGAGGATAAAATGGATCCCAAAATTTGTTGGGCAATTTGTCCTAAGTTCACCGATACCTTATATGTGATAGGAAACTACTGTTTGGGCGCACGGCAGGGCTCTGAAGGAGTGACATTTTGGAATGCAGATATTGATGGAATGGTCTGTGGGTGTCACATTTGGAGAGCCCCACTGTGCCAAAACAGTGAAAACTCCCCCACAAGTGATCCCATTTTGGAAACTAGACCTACAAGAAATGTATGCAGGTGATGAGGCTGAGAGGAGCGAGGCAGAGCCGGCGGGCGGGCACCCGGCACAGGATAGAGGAGGAGAACGGGCACCAGGGGGGAGAAGATGGAGGAGAGTGGGCAGAGGAGGTGAGCAGACGGGAGGAGAGCAAGGAGAGGAGACCGGGAATAGGAGGGAGAAGGTAAGCGGAAGGAGGAGACCGAGGACCGAGCACAGGAGTGGAGTGGCAGTGGGCACAGGCAGGGGATGAGTGCAGGAGCTGGGCACAGCTGACCGCCCGGCTCGTGCAGCAATTGTGCAGGGAAATGCTCATATTCAGCATTTTTCTGCGCGATCATGTGATCGATCAGTCAGATTGATATATGAAAGAAAAAGCCGCACTCACCGCACTTCTTATGCGTGTCTCGATTTATTCCAAATTAAAGGAACATTGTGCAGAAGCGCCTGCAGCGCAAAACGTTGTGCCGTCGTCCTCCTCTGCACCCCTCCCTCCCTGCACAATGTACCCTCAATTTGGAATAAATCTGGACACGCATAAGAAGAGCCATGAGTGCGGCCTTTTCTTTCATATATCATACTATGTGTTTTGCTGACAAGCGCGCACCGCCGGTCCGTCCCATCTGCCTACAGCTACACTGCAAATTGGAGCTCCAATTTCTTCCTCCTCCTGAATTGTTTGATCAGTCAGAATGACTGACCGATCACATCGCTCTGAGGGTGGGGACCACTAACAATGGTTCCCCCCCTGACCCTTAGCCGTCACTGACAGCTGTCAGCATTGAACGGTCACTATTTACAAGCAGTGACAGTTCAAAGACATGACGCGTTCAGCCATCATGGTGTGGGAACTGACACCTTTCCATGACGGTGACTCACTGTGGCCGGGGACTCCGGTTTAGACAGGCGTTCGCTCCTTCTTCCTCCTTGTCATGGGTGGGCGGCGCCTGCCGGTAGTGGGGCCCGGTCAAGTGCAGATCAAAAATGATGAGACGTCTTGTGAGAACAGATTAAGGGGTTAATTTATCGTGATGCCACCTATGAGTGTTTGGGTAAGTCTTACCGACGCTGCGGGACCTCCGGGGGATGGACAGCAGCAAGATGGAACGCTCCCCACAGGCTGAGCGGTGATCCCCGGAGACTGGAGCTGCTTAAGATGTTGTGCGGCAGCTGCGGTTACCTTGTAGTGCGGACGGATGCAATCATAAGGAAGCACAGACACTGTAAGTCTCTGTAACGGGTTGTTTACTGTAACCAGCAAGCAATACACGGTATACAGTTAACAGGTAGTTGGACCGGGTGGACTCAGTAATGACCAGTGTGTTCTCAGAGATCCGCGGTGTTCTTCCATTCTATTTAAGTACTGTGCCGTTGTTGCCCAGGAATACCAGGTCGGGTACAGGGAGGCTGCTTGAATGCCCTATCCGGGGTATACGTTCCTGATGCTTTGGGGAGCCTTGGGTCCCTTGGTGGGTACACCTGAAGCGATGGCTGGGAGGACCACCGCGGTGCAGAATAATGTACGATACACAAGATGGGAGTGCAAACCACAAGGGTGAATTTATTAACAGGCGGGGAAAGATGTGAAGAAGGAAGGTTCAAGCAGGGGTAAACAGTGGCAAAAACGAGATTTAACAAACTTTTCGCTTTCTCTAGCTGGTCCGCTCAATAGCACGGTTCTCCAACTATCACAAGTGAGAGCACACAGGTAAATTCACAACAGCAAAGTACAATACTACTCTACGTGTAACCTATCTGGCCTCCTACACAGGCCACACAGGCTGCCGTGTTCTACCTACTGAAGCCTATTCTAAACCCTGAAAGGTGCACAATATTCAACTCACAGTGATGCAGGGATTTGGATGCAGTCCTGGGAGCCCCCAACAACAGCAGTCTGATCCGAAGATGCACAAGGTTCCTGTCTCGAGTCGATGGGCTGCAAACCTTCTCCTTGCTTCTGACTCTCACTGGATTCCAGGCATGTCTCTGTGTCTCACTTTCATTTCACAAGAAAAACTGCTGTCCTGTTCCAGTCACACAGAAGGTCTCCTTCTCTTCACACATCCACCGACTGCTCCAAAAAAACACTCTCCGAAGGGGGAAAACAGGACATACCATCATCCCACACCTGGGGGGTTTTCTGTCTCTTAAAGTGGCAGCGTGTTTCTTACTGTCCACCACAGGCACAGTTTTCTTAAAGTGGCAACGCTTCTCTTACTGTCCATAGCAGTAGCACCCCCAATACACCGCTGGTTAGACGACTGGATTTGGCGGTGGTGGGGTGCTCCCGTAGAGCGGTCCCTCCACTCTTCTGGTTCGCATAGCAGAGCTGAACTGCTGCTAGCTTCAGTACCAGCAAACCGGCTGTAGATTGGGCACGGGAGTTTTTGGACCCGCATGTTGATGCCCGTAGTTCGGTTGGTAATGCACCGGGAGTAATGGTGCTCAACCGAGGTGACGGTAGGGAGATGGCCGGTAGAAGGTGGCCAGGGGGCCGCACGGACTGTGCAACCCCCTCTCCTAGGTTGCAGAGCTGGGGATCTTGCTTCCTTCCCCTTCTGCACACAAGGCAGACTTTCTTTAGACTCAACTTAAACTTCCACTACACACTACTCTTGCACTTCGCCCACCAGGACCTGATTGGCCCTCTATGCTAGGTGATGCATGCAGGGTATGGATCTCTGAGTTAACCGTGTGATTGCTGGGTCAGAGAATATTGCTGCTGCATTTATGGCTGCAATACCCTCCTGTGACGCACTCGTTGCGGGGCGCCACAACGGCTAAACTCGTCATTGGTAATAATGGGGTTAAATGCACAATAATTCCAAGCCATTGGCGGAGGAAACTTTTGGAGTATATGTACTGCCCCTTTAAGATGTGTGCCCTAAGAATGTAGCTAGGCGACCTCCGTGACGTGTGCAGGCCCTTGTGTGTGGGTGGACGGAGCTGGAGAGGGATGTTGGGAAGACACAGATGGCCGGCTGTGGTGGTGAGTACATTGGTGTCTCTGCCGAGAGGAGGCGGCGTGTCAGTGCCGGGACACCGCTGTTACACTGGGAGGTTCATATGATGGAGGTTGTAAGTCTTAGATCATTCGCAAACCAGAGAGCATGAGTAGGGTTATAGAGGTGAGAGGGGGGAGAAATAGGTTGGTGCAGCACTATGGAGAGGATGGGAAGGGTGATGGACAAAGATGAAAGGAGATGTAGGGTGGGGAACAGCCCTGTGGAGAGTTTTATAGGCGAGTATGATAATCTTATATTATATTCTGAAACACAACACATGGTCAACTAGTCCACACAGGCAAAGGTTGGATGCATCTATTTAGTGATTTGCTCAGATGTCTCTACCCTGTTGTCCAGAATCCCGGAGTGTCTATCCTCCATATCCTCCTTCTCCTCTCGCTTCCTAAAACTCAATGTGGACAAATCAGAACTCATCATCTTTCCTCCATCTCATGTATCTCCCATATCTGATCTATATATCCCAGTTAATGGCATCATGCTCTCTCCCACACATGAAATCCGCTGCCTCGGAGTAACTCTAGACTCTGCCTTGTCCTTCACACCGCACATCCAATCTCTCACCACCTCCTGTCATCTCCAGCTCAAGAATATTTCCAGAATTCGTCCGTTCCTCAACCCTCAATCTACTAAAATGCTTGTGCATGCCCTCATCATCTCTCGTCTCAACTACTGCAACCTCCTCTGTGACCTCCCTGCTAACACTCTTGCACCTCTCCAATCTGTCCTTAACTCTGCTGAATCCACCTCTCTCCTCGCTACTCCCCTGTTTGTCCTCTCTGCAAATCTCTTCACTGGCTCCCAATTCACCAGCGTATCCAGTTCAGATTATTAACACCGACCTACAAAGCCGTCCACAATCTGTCCCCCATATATCTCCAAACTAACCTCCCACTATCGTCCCACACATAGTCTTCGATGCTCCCAAGACCTCCTCCTCTCCTCCACACATACAGTCATGGCCAAAAGTATTGACACCCCTGCCATTCTGTCAGATAATCCTCAGTTTCTTCCTGACAATGATTGCAGTCACAAATTCTTTGCTATTATTATCTTCATTTAATTTGTCTTCAATGAAAAAACACAAAGAATTGTCCTAAAGCCAAATTGTATCTAATTCCACCAAACATAAAAAAGGGGGTGGACAAAAGTATTGGCACTGTTAGACAAATCATGTGATGCTTCTGTAATTTGTGTAATTAACAGCACCTGTAACTTACCTGTGGCACCTAACAGGTGTTGGCAATAACTACATCACACTTGCAGCCAGTTGACATGGATTAAAGTTGACTCAACCTCTGTCCTGTGTCCTTGTGTGTACCACATTGAGCATGGAGAAAAGAAAGAAGACCAAAGAACTGTCTGAGGACTTGAGAAACCAAATTGTGAGGAAGCATGAGCAATCTCAAGGCTACAAGTCCATCTCCAAAGACCTGAATGTTCCTGTGTCTACCGTGCGCAGTGTCATCAAGAAGTGTAAAGCCCATGGCACTGTGGTAACCTCCCTAGATGTGGACGGAAAAGAAACATGGACGAGAGATTTCAACGCAAGATTGTGCGGATGGTGGATAAAGAACCTCGACTAACATCCAAACAAGTTCAAGCTGCCCTGCAGTCCGAGGGTACAACAGTGTCACCCCGTACTATCCGTCAGCGTCTGAATGAGAAGGGACTGTATGGTAGGAGACCCAGGAAGACCCCACTTCTTACCCCGAGACATAACAAAGCCAGGCTGGGGTTTACCAAAACTTACCTGAGAAAGCCTACAACGTTTTGGAAGAATGTTCTCTGGTCAGATGAGACAAAAGTAGAGCAAAGGGCAAAGGCATCAACATAGAGTTTACAGGAGAAAAAAAGAGGCATTCAAAGAAAAGAACACGCTCCCTACAGTCAGACATGGCGGAGGCTCCCTGATGTTTTGGGGTTGCTTTGCTGCCTCTGGCACTGGACTGCTTGACCGTGTGCATGGCATTATGAAGTCTGAAGACTACCAACACATTGTGCAGCATAATGTAGGGCCCAGTGTGAGAAAGCTGGGTCTCCCTCAGAGGTCAGGGGTCAGGGGTCTTCCAGCAGGACAATGACCCAAAACACACTTCAAAAAGCTCTAGAAAATGGTGTGAGAGAAAGCACTGGAGACTTCTAAGGTGGCCAACAATGAGTCCAGACCTGAATCCCATAGATCACCTGTGGAGAGATCTAACAATGGCAGTTTGGAGAAGGCGCCTTCACATATCAGGGACCTGGAGCAGTTTGCCGAAGAAGAATGGTGTAAAATTCCAGCAGAGCATTGTAAGAAACTCATTGATGGTTACCGGAAGCGGCTGATCGCAGTTATTTTGGCTAAAGGTTGTGCACCCAAGTATTAGGCTGAGGGTGCCAATACTTCTGTCCGGCCCATTTTTGGAGTTTTGTGTGAAATGATCAATGTTTTGCTTTTTGCTTCATTCTCTTTTGTGTTTTTTCATTGAAGACAAATTAAATGAAGATAATAATAGCAAAGAATTTGTGATTGCAATCATTGTCAGGAAGAAACTGAGGATTATCTGACAGAATTGTAGGGGTGTCAATACTTTTGGCCTCAACTGTAGAGAACTACAAGTCCCATCATGCCCTCTGGCTGCCACCTTTAGTGCTGAGCTCCACCCACAGCTGTGACATCATCTCAGGTCCTGCTGTTTTTTCTCTTCACATCTAAACCCCGCCCACATCTCTATTGTCGCCCGTTGATGACGTCACCGCAGGTCCTTCAGCTCTTCCGCTCTCCAGCTGCAGTAGGTGAAAGAAGCTGAAACTCCCGGAGAATCTCCAGCATCACGTGACTGTGTGGAGCCCCCGACAGTGAGGAGGTGAGAGGAGAACAGAGGCCCGGAGGAGGAGGAGGAGGACAGATCTGGAGGTAATGGGGGGACTGGGGGCCAGAACCTGGAGTGTCCCCCCAAAAGAGGGGCTGAGAGAATAGAGAGAGAGACAGAGGCCAGAACATCCAGAGAGAGAGAGAGAGAGGCCAGAACATCCAGAGAGAGAGAGAGAGAGAGAGGCCAGAACAGCCAGAGAGAGAGAGAGAGGCCAGAACATCCAGAGAGAGAGAGAGGCCAGAACATCCAGAGAGAGAGAGAGAGGCCAGAACAGCCAGAGAGAGAGAGAGGCCAGAACATCCAGAGAGAGAGAGAGAGGCCAGAACATCCAGAGAGAGAGAGAGGCCAGAACATCCAGAGAGAGAGAGAGGCCAGAACATCCAGAGAGAGAGAGAGGCCAGAACATCCAGAGAGAGAGAGAGAGGCCAGAACAGTCAGAGAGAGAGAGAGAGGCCAGAACATCCAGAGAGAGAGAGAGGCCAGAACATCCAGAGAGAGAGAGAGAGAGAGGCCAGAACAGCCAGAGAGAGAGAGAGAGGCCAGAACATCCAGAGAGAGAGAGAGGCCAGAACATCCAGAGAGAGAGAGAGGCCAGAACATCCAGAGAGAGAGGCCAGAACATCCAGAGAGAGAGAGAGGCCAGAACATCCAGAGAGAGAGAGAGAGAGGCCAGAACATCCAGAGAGAGAGAGAGGCCAGAACATCCAGAGAGAGAGAGGCCAGAACATCCAGAGAGAGAGAGAGAGGCCAGAACATCCAGAGAGAGAGAGAGGCCAGAACATCCAGAGAGAGAGAGAGAGAGAGAGAGAGAGAGAGGCCAGAACATCCAGAGAGAGAGAGAGAGAGAGAGAGAGAGGCCAGAACATCCAGAGAGAGAGAGAGAGGCCAGAACATCCAGAGAGAGAGAGAGAGGCCAGAACAGCCAGAGAGAGAGAGAGGCCAGAACATCCAGAGAGAGAGAGAGAGAGGCCAGAACAGCCAGAGAGAGAGAGAGAGAGGCCAGAACAGCCAGAGAGAGAGAGAGAGAGGCCAGAACAGCCAGAGAGAGAGAGAGAGAGAGGCCAGAACATCCAGAGAGAGAGAGAGAGAGAGAGAGAGAGAGGCCAGAACATCCAGAGAGAGAGGCCAGAACATCCAGGGAGAGAGAGAGAGAGGCCAGAACATCCAGAGAGAGAGAGAGAGGCCAGAACATCCAGAGAGAGAGAGAGGCCAGAACATCCAGAGAGAGAGAGAGAGGCCAGAACATCCAGAGAGAGAGAGGCCAGAACATCCAGAGAGAGAGAGAGGCCAGAACATCCAGAGAGAGAGAGAGGCCAGAACATCCAGAGAGAGAGAGAGGCCAGAACAGCCAGAGAGAGAGAGAGAGGCCAGAACATCCAGAGAGAGAGAGAGGCCAGAACATCCAGAGAAGAGAGAGAGAGGCCAGAACATCCAGGAGAGAGAGAGAGAGGCCAGAACATCCAAGAGAGAGAGAGAGAGGCCAGAACATCCAGAGAGAGAGAGGCCAGAACATCCAGAGAGGAGAGAGAGAGGCCAGAACATCCAGAGAGAGAGGCCAGAACATCCAGAGAGAGAGAGAGAGGCCAGAACAGCCAGAGAGAGAGAGAGGCCAGAACATCCAGAGAGAGAGAGAGAGAGAGAGAGGCCAGAACAGCCAGAGAGAGAGAGAGAGGCCAGAACAGCCAGAGAGAGAGAGAGAGAGAGAGGCCAGAACATCCAGAGAGAGAGAGAGAGCCAGAACATCCAGAGAGAGAGAGAGAGAAGAGAAGAGAGAGAGGCCAGAACAGCCAGAGAGAGAGAGAGAGAGAAGGCCAGAACAGCCAGAGAGAGAGAGAGAGAGAGGCCAGAACATCCAGAGAGAGAGAGAGGCCAGAACATCCAGAGAGAGAGAGAGAGGCCAGAGCAGCCAGAGAGAGAGAGAGAGGCCAGAACATCCAGAGAGAGAGAGAGAGAGAGGCCAGAACATCCAGAGAGAGAGAGAGAGAAGAGAGAGGCCAGAACATCCAGAGAGAGAGAGAGAGAGAGGCCAGAACATCCAGAGAGAGAGAGAGAGAGGCCAGAACATCCAGAGAGAGAGAGAGAGGCCAGAGCAGCCAGAGAGAGAGAGAGAGGCCAGAACAGCCAGAGAGAGAGAGAGGCCAGAACATCCAGAGAGAGAGAGAGAGAGAGCCAGAACATCCAGAGAGAGAGAGAGAGAGGCCAGAACAGCCAGAGAGAGAGAGGCCAGAACATCAGAGAGAGAGAGGCCAGAACATCCGAGAGAGAGAGAGAGAGACCAGAAATCCAGAGAGAGAGAGAGGCCAGAACACCAGAGAGAGAGAGAGGCCAGAACATCCAGAGAGAGAGAGAGAGAGAGAGAGAGCCAGAACATCCAGAGAGAGAGAGGAGAGGCCAGAACATCCAGAGAGAGAGAGAGAGAGAGGCCAGAACAGCCAGGAGAAGAGGCCAGAACATCCAGAGAGAGAGAGAGGCCAGAACATCCAGAGAGAGAGAGAGAGGCCAGAGACCAGAGAGAGAGAGAGAGAGAGGCCAGAAAGCCAGATCCAGAGAGAGAGAGAGGCCAGAACATCCAGAGAGAGAGAGAGGAAGAGAGAGGCCAGAACATCCAGAGAGAGAGAGGAGAAGCCAGAAATCCAGAAGAGAGAGAGAGGAGAGGCAGAACAGCCAGAGAGAGAGAGGAGGCAGAACATCCAGAGAAGAGAGAGAGAGCAGGCCAGAAAGCAACAGAGAGAGAGAGAGAGAGGCCAAACACCAGAGAGAGAGAGAGGCCAGAACATCCAGAGGAGAGAGAGAGAGAGAACATCCAGAGAGAGAGAGAGAGAGGCCGACCAGAGAGAAGCCAGAAAGAGAGAGAGAGAGCCAGAACATCCAAGAGAGAGAGAGGCCAGAACATCCAGAAGAGAGAGAGGCCAGAACATCCCAGAGAGAGAGAGAGAGAGGCCAGAACGAGAGAGAGAGAGAGAGAGAGAAGCCAGAAAGAGAGAGAAGAAGCCAGAACATCCAGAAGAGAGAGAGGCCAGAACATCCAGAGAGAGAGAGAGAGGCCAGAAATCCAGAGAGAGAGAGGAAAAGAGGAGAGGAGCCAAACATCCAGAGAGAGAGAGAAGGCCAGAACATCCAGAGAGAGAGAGAGAGAGAGGCCAGAACATCCAGAGAGAGAGAGAGGCAGAAGAGGAGAGCCAGAACACAGAGAGAGAGAGAGGCCAGAAACCAGAGAAGAGAGAGGCCAGAGAGAAGAGAGAGGAGACACCAGAGGACAGAAGAGCAGAGAAAGAGAGGAGAAGAGCCAGAAAGAGAGAGAGAGGCCAGAAGCAGCCAGAAGAAGAGAGAGAGAGAGAAGCCAAACATCCAGAAGAGAGAGAGAGCCAGAACCAGAGAAAGAGCAGAAGAGAGAGGCAGAAGAGCCACGAGAGAGAGAGAGAGGCCAGACACCAGAGAGAGAGAGAGAGAAGGCCAGAAAAAGAGAGAAAGAGAGAGAGAGGCCAAACATCCAGAGAGAGAGAGAGGCCAGAACATCAGAGAGAGGAGAGGCCAGAACATCCAGAGAGAGAGAGGCCAGAACATCCAGAGAGGAGAGAGAGAGGCCAGAACATCCAGAGAGAGAGAGAGGCCAAACATCCAGAGAGAGAGGAGAGGCCAGAACAGCAGAGAGAGGAGAGAGAGGCCAGAACATCCAGAGAGGAGAGAAGCCGAGAAACAGAGAGAGAAGAGAGAGAGAGAGAGCCAAACATCCAGAGAGAGAGAGGAGAAGCCAGAAGCAAGAGAGAGAGAGACAGGAAGAAACCAGAATCCAGAGAGAGAGAGGCCAGAACACCAGGAGAGAGAAGAGAAACCAGAGAGAGAGAGAGAGAGAAAGAGAGAGAAGAGAGTCCAGAACATCAGAGAGGAGAACAGAGCAGAAAGAGAGAGAGAATCAGAGAGAGAGAGGCCAGAACATCCAGAGAGAGAGAGGCCAGAACACCAGAAGAGAGAGAGAGAGAGGCCAGAACATCCAGAGAGAGAGAGAGAGGCCAGAACACCAAGAGAGAGAGGCCAGAACACCAGAGAGAGAGAGGCCAGAACACCAAGAGAGGAGAGGCCAGAACACCAGAGAGAGAGAGAGAGAGGCCAGAACATCCAGAGAGAGAGAGAGAGGAGAACACAGAAGAGAGAGAGAGAAGCCAGAACAGAGGGCAGAAAGAGAGAGGCAGAACCAAAAGCCAGAGAGAGAGGCCAGAACACCGAGAGAGGAGACAAGAGAGAGAGAGGAGAGACATACAGAGAGAGGAGAGAGAGGCCAGAACACCAGAGCAGAGAGAGAGAGGCCAAAACCAGAGAGAGAGAGAGAGAGAGCCAGAACTCCAGAGAGGAGAGACGAGAGAGAGAGAGGCCAGAACATCCAGGAGAGAGAAGAGAGAGGCCAGAGAGCAGAGAGAGAGAGAGGCCAGAAACAGAGAGAGAGAGAGAGAGAGGCCAGAACACCAGAGAGAGAGAGAGAGAGGCCAGAACATCCAGAGGAGAGAGAAGAGAGGCCAGAAGCCAGAGGAGAGAGAGAGGCAAACAGCCAGAGAGAGAGAGGCCAGAACATCAAGAGAAGAGAGAGAGGAGGAGGCCAGAACATCCAGAGAGAGAGAGAGAGAGAGCCAGAACAGCCAGAGAGAGAGAGAGAGGCCAGAACATCCAGAGAGAGAGAGAGGCCAGAAACCAGAGAGAGAGAGAAGCCAGAACATCAGAGAGAGAGAGAGGCCAGAACATCCAGAAGGAGAGAGAGAGGCCAGAACACCAAGAGAGAGAGAGAGGCCAGAACACCAGAGAGAGAGAGAGGCCAGAACATCCAGAGAGAGAGAGAGGCCAGAGAAGCCAACATGAGAGAGAGAGGCCAGAACATCCAGAGAGAGAGAGAGAGAGGCGAAACAGAGAGGAGAGAGAGAGAGAAGGCCAGAACACCAGGAAGAGAGAGGCAGAACATCCAGAGAGAGAGAGAGAGAGGCCAGACACCGAGAGAGAGAGACAGAAGGCAGAACCAACCAGAGAGAGAGAGAGAGAGGCCAGAACATCCAGAGAGAGAGAGAGAGACCAGAAGAGAGAGAGAGAGAGGCCAGAAACAAACCAGAGAGAGAGAGAGGCAGAACTCAGAGAGAGAGAAGAGAGGCCAGAAACCAGAGAGAGAGAGAGAGAGGCCAGAACATCCAGAGAGAGAGAGGAGAAGAGGCAGAAAGAGAACAGAGAGAGAGGAGAGGCCAGACATAAGCAGGCCAGAACAGAGAGGCAGAATCGAGAGAGGAGGCCAAACATCCAGAGAGAGAGGCAGAACAGAGAGAGAGAGAGGCCAGAACATCCAAGAAGAGAGAGAGAGAAGGCAGAAAGAGAGAGAAACAAGAGGAGAGAGCCAGAAGAGAGAAGGCCAGAACATCAGAGAGAGAGAGAGGCCAGACATCAGAGAGAGAAGGCAGAAGAGAGAGAGAGAGGCGAACCCAGAGAGAGAGAGAGAGAGAGAGAGGCCAGAACATCCAGAGAGAGAGAGAGGAGAGAGCACCGAGAGAGGAGAGAGGCCAGACAGCCAGGAAGAGAAACATCCAGAGAGAGAGAGAGGCAGAACAGCCAGAGAGAGAGAGAGAGAGGCAACAGCAGAGAGAGAGAGAGGCGAACACAGAGAGGAGGAGAGAGGCCAGAACATCCAGAGAGAAGGAGAGAGCAGAGAGAGAGAGAGGCCAGACATCAGAGAGAGAGAGATCCAGAGAAGGAAGCAGAATGAGAGCAGAGAAGAGAGAGGAAGAGAGAGAGAGAGCCAGAAGAGAGAGAGAGAGGCAGACCAGAGAGAGAGGAGAGAGGGAGAGCAGAACGAAGAGAGAGGCAGAACAGGAGAGAGAGCCAACGAGAGAGAGAGAAATAGAGAAAGAGGGCAATCAGAGAGAGAGAGGCAGACACAGAGAAAGAGAGGAGAGAGAGGCAGAAATCAGAAGAGAGGACACAGAGGAAGAAGCCAGAACCAAGAGAGGAGGCAAACATCAGAGAGGGGCCAGCCAGGAGAGGGAGAGAACGAGAGAGAAGAGCGACATCAGAAGGAAAGCAAACAGAGAGGGGAGAGGCCAGAAACGAGAGAGAGGCGAAGAGAGAGAGAGGAGCAACAGAAGAGAGAGCAGAACGCAGAAGAGCGACACGAGAGAGGAGGAGAAGGGCAACGGAGAGGAGAGAGGCAGATCCAAAGAGAGAGAAGAAAGAGAAAAGAGAGAGAGGCCAGAACATCGAGAGAGGAAGCAAACAAGAGGAGCAGAAAGAGAGAGACGGAGAGAGGCAGATCAGAGAGAGAAGAGCAAACACAGAGGGAGGGCAAGAGAGAGAGAGGAGAGCGAAAGAGAGGCCAAAGAGAGAGGAGGAGAACACAGGAGAGGAGAGGGCAAGAGAAGAGAACAGAAGAGAGAAGGCGAACAGAGAGAGAGAGAGGCCAACAGAGAGGAGAGAGACCAGAAGGAGAAGAGAGCCGAACCGAGAGAGAGCAACTCAGAGAAAGGCAACAGAGAGAGAGGAGAAAGAACAAAGAGAGAGGAACACAGAGAGAGAAGAATCAGAGAAAGAGAGCCAGAACATAGAGAGAGAGAGAGAGGCCAGACATCAGAAGAGAGAGAGAGAGGCCAGAACCCAGAGAGAGAGAGAGAGGCCAGAACACAGAGAGAGAGAGAGGCAGAACATCAGAGAGAGAGAGAGGACCAAGAAACAGACACAGAGAGAGAGAGAGAGAGGCCAGACATCCGAGAGAGAGAGAGAGAGGCCAGAAACCGAGAGAGAGAGAGAGGCAGAACATCAGGAGAGAGAGAGAGGCCAGAACATCAAGGAGAGAGAGGCCAGAACATCCAGAGAGAGGAGAGCAGAACATCAGAGAGAGAGAAGAGAGCAGAACATCCAGGAGAGAGAGGAGAGGCCAGAACACCAGAGAAGAGAGAGAGGCCAGAACATCAGAGAGGAGAGAAGAGGCCAGAACATCCAGGAGAGAGAGAGAGCAGAATCCAGAGAGAGAGAGAGAGGGCAGAACATCCAGGAGAGAGAGAGAGGCCAGAACACCAGAGAGAGAGAGAGGCAGAACATCCAGAAGAGAGAAGGCCAGAACATCCAGAGAGAAGAGAAGAGGAGAGGCCAGAAACCAGAGAGAGAGAGAGAGGCAGAATCCAGAGAGAGAAGGCCAGAACATCCAAGAGAGAGAGAGAGAAGGCAGAACACCAGAGAGAGGAGAGAGCCAAACATCCAAGGAGAGAGAGAGCCAAACATCCGAGAGAGAGAGAGGCAGAACATCCAGAAGAGAGAGAGCCAGAACACAGAAGGAGAGAGAGAGGCCAGAACACCAGAGAGAGAGAGCCAGAAAGAGAGAGAGAGAGAGGCCAGAACAGCAGAGAGAGAGAGGCCGAACACCAAGAGAGAGAGGAGCCAGAACACCAGAGAGGAGACAGAGAAGAGAGGCCAGACTCAGAGAGAGAGAAGGGCCAGAACATCAGAGAGAGAGAGAAGCCAGAACACCGAGAGAGAGAGAGAGAGAGAAGGCAGAACATCCAGAGAGAAGAGAGAGGCAGAAAGAGAGAGAAGAGAGAGAGAGGCCAAACACCAGAGAGAGGAGAGAGGAGAAAAGAGAGAGAGAGAGAGAGGCCAAACAGAGAGAGAGAGAGGCCAGAAACAGAGGAGAGGGGAGAGCCAGAACATCAGAGAGGAGAGGCAGAACACCAGAAGAGAGGAGAGCAGACACAGAGAGAGAGAGAGCCAGACACCAAGAGGAAGAGAGCAAACATCCAAGAGAAGAGAGAGAGCAGAAGAGAGAGAGGGGGGCCAACCAGGAGAGAAGAAGAAGAGAGAGGGCAGAACCCAGAGAGAGAGGAGGCAAAGAGAGAGAAGAGAGGCCAGAACAGAGGAGAGAGGCAGAAGGAAGAGAGAGAGGAGAAACCAAAGAGAGAGGGCAAACATCCAGAGAGAGAAGAGAGCCACTCAGAGAAGAGAGAGGCGAAAGCCAGAACAAACCAGAGAGAGAGAGAGAGGCCAGAACATCCAGAGAGAAGAGAGAGGCCAGAACAGCCGAGAGAGAGGGAAGAGAGAGGCCAGAACATCCAGAGAGAAGAGAGGCGAGAGAGAGGCCAGAACATCCAGAGAGGAGAGAGAGGCCAGAACACCAGAGAGGAGAGAGGGCCAGAAACACTCAGAAGAGAGAGAGAGGCCGAGAAGAACATCCAGAGAGAGAGAGGAGAGGCCAGAACACCAGAAAGCAGAGAGAGAGAGAGAGGCCAGAACATCCAGAGAGAGAGAGAGGCCAGAACATCCAGGAGGAGGAGCAAGAGAGAGGCCAGAACATCCAGAGAGAGAGAGGCCAAGAAGAGAGAGCCAGAACCATCCAAGAGAGAGAGAGAGAGGCCAGAACATCCAGAAAAGAGAGAGACAGAAGAGAGAGAGCCAGAGAGAGAGAGAGGCCCAGAACATCCAGAAGAGAAGAGAGAGAGAGGCCAGAACATCCAGGAGTCCAGAGAGAGAGAGAGAGGCCAGAACATCCGGAGAAGAGAGAGAGAGAGAGGCCAGAACATCCAGGAGAGAGAGAGAGAGGCCAGAACACCGAAGAGAGAGAGAGGAGAGGCCAGAACATCCAGAGAGAGAGAGAGAGGCCAGAACACCAGAGAGAGAGAGAGGCCAGAACAGCCAGAGAGAGAGAGAGGCCAGAACATCCAGAGAGAGAGAGAGAGGCCAGAACAGCCAGAGAGAGAGAGAGAGAGGCCAGAACATCCAGAGGAGAGAGAGGCCAGAACATCCAGGAGAGAGAGAGGCCAGAACAGCCAGAGAGAGAGAGAGAGAGAGGGAGCCAGAACATCCAAGAGAGAGAGGAGAGGCCAGAACAGCCAGAGAGGAGAGGCCAAACATCCAGAGAGAGAGAGAGAGGCCAGAACATCCAGAGAGAGAGAGAGAGAGGCCAGAACATCCAGAGAGAGAGAGGCCAGAACAGCCAGAAAGAGAGAGACGCAGAGAGAGGAGAAAGCCAGAAATCCGAGAGAGAGAGGCCAGAGCAGCCAGAGAGAGAGAGGAGAGGCCAGAACATCCAGAGAGAGAGAGAGAGAGGCCAGAACATCCAGAGAGAGAGAGAGGCCAGAACATCCAGAAGAGAGAGAGAGGCCAGAACATCCAGAGAGAGAGAGAGAGGCCAGAACATCCAGAGAGAGAGAGAGAGAGAGGCCAGAACATCCAGAGAGAGAGAGAGAGGCCAGAACATCCAAGAGAGAGAGAGAGGCCAGAACAGCCAGAGAGAGAGAGAGGCCAGAACATCCAGAGAGAGAGAGAGAGGCCAGACATCCAGAGAGAGAGAGCCAGAACACCAGAGAGAGAGAGAGGCCAGAACATCCAGAGAGAGAGAGAGAGAGAGGCCAGAACAGCAGAGAGAGAGAGGCCAGAACATCCAGAGAGAGAGAGAGAGGCCAGACATCCAGAGAGAGAGAGGCCAGAACACCAGAGAGAGAGAGAGAGAGGCCAGAACATCCAGAGAGAGAGAGGCAGACAGCCAGAGGAAGAGAGAGAGAGAGGCCAGAACATCCAGAGAGAGAGAGAGGCCAGACATCCAGAGAGAGAGAGAGGCCCAGAACAGCCAGAAGGAGAGAGAGGCAGAAATCAGAGAGAGAGGAGGCCAGAACATCCAGAGAGAGAGAGAGGCCAGAACATCCAGAGAGAGAGAGAGAGAAGCCAGAACACGAGAAGAGAGAGAGGCCAGAACATCCAGAGAGAGAGAGAGAGAACCAAGAACAGAGGCCAGAACATCCGAAGAATAAGGGAGGCCTTTTCTCCAGATTGAGAAGATCCATGACGCACCAGGAGATGGAGACGAATGCGAGACAGCCTTGGTAGAGCGAGCCGAACACCATGAGGAGAGAAAGGGAGAATGGCCAAACATCAGAGGAGGTCAAAGCCGACGCATGATAAGCAGTGGAGAGGCCATGAACTCCAGAGAAGGGAAGTGGCATGATGGAAGATTGAGACCAGAACAGCCAGATAGGAGAGAGAGGCCGACTTAGGAGTGGAGCCGAATCGGACGGTAGAGGGCTCAGAGCAGCCAAGAGACAGAGAGGCCAGAACACCGAGAAGAGGGCTAGAGATTGACAGAACACAGAGAGAGAGGCCAAAACCAGGCAGAGAGGGGGCCAGACTCGGAGTGGAGGCGCAGAATTCCTTTGGTGAGGGCCGTAGAGGACGGCCTTGTCCTCATATGGACCATGCTTCTTTAGAGTCTGCATCGTCGCTGGAGCGCGCTGGTTATCTCCTGTGGGTGATGTTGGTTAAGAAGAGCGGCCAACTGCAGAGGTGTTGATAGGCCAGTCTTCTTCTGCGTCAGAAGTGGGTGGTTGGTGCCAGTCGTGCATCACATTGGCCTGGATCCTAGGGGCGGTCGGAGAGCCGCATCCAGACATGTGAGCCAGACCAGCAGGGAGGTAAGGCCGACGTCCATTGAATAACCATATGGAGCCTGTCTATGCAGGACGCAGAAAGTCTTGGTTCCCAGTGATCTAGTGGTATTTGGTTTTGACTCTGACCTGTGCCTGGATTATTGACCCTTCTACAGTATGACGATTTTGCACCTTTGCTGCCCTCCCGGTATGACTCAGACTCCTGACTGTTTTTGGATCCTGGTTTTTATTCCCTCCCTGCTCCGGTCCGCTGCTTATTATAGGCAGCCACCTCCTGGGCTCTGCTGTACTTCCAGATCCCTGTATAGGGGTAAAGGCTATCTGGGTTCTCGGGGTGCCGCCTTACCAGCAGCTCGGCCTCACAGCGGGTGTTGTCACACCAAAACACCGAGAGGCCAGAACAGACACAGCTAGGTGTACCTGGTGCCCCCTCACCACACTGACAGGTGACGTTCTATAAGACAAGTTGTGAATGATCAGGATGTCCGGGTGATGGAGATAGACCCTGCGGTAAAGACTCTGGTTCCTTTTTCTTATTTAAAATTCATTTGGATATAGTTCACAATAATAAAATTCATAAAGTTCTTAAATACATAGTTAAAACAATGTGTTTCGGCTACATATGTATCATAAACCAGCCTTCCTCAGGTATAATAATATTGGATACAATGTGAATGTTCTATAGTGTGTGATCACACCTAGTCAGTCATATCGATCACACATGTCTGGGTCTTAATTGTCCAAGCTTTATCCAAATGCATTTTAAAGAAGGAAAAGGAACCCGAGTCTTTATTGCAGGGTCGATCTCCTTGGGAGCGCTCAATCACCCGGATATCCTGATCATTTATATCATTCCCGGACTCATAGCTGAGAGATGCGCTCTCTGGAGGATAGCAGCATACCGAGGAGACAAAGACCTCCATAAGACCCCACAGGGTCGATATGCAAAGAAACAAGACACAGTAAAGGTGAGCCTCCTCGCCCTCACAGTAAAGGTGCGCCTCCTCGCTCTCACAGTAAAGGTGAGCCTCCTCGCCCTCACAGTAAAGGTGAGCCTCCTCGCCCTCACAGTAAAGGTGAGCCTCCTCGCCCTCACAGTAAAGGTGAGCCTCCTCGCCCTCACAGTAAAGGTGAGCCTCCTCGCCCTCACAGTAAAGGTGAGCCTCCTCGCCCTCACAGTAAAGGTGCGCCTCCTCGCCCTCACAGTAAAGGTGAGCCTCCTCGCCCTCACAGTAAAGGTGAGCCTCCTCGCCCTCACAGTAAAGGTGAGCCTCCTCGCCCTCACAGTAAAGGTGAGCCTCCTCGCCCTCACAGTAAAGGTGAGCCTCCTTGCCCTCACAGTAAAGGTGAGCCTCCTCGCCCTCACAGTAAAGGTGAGCGTCCTCGCCCTCACAGTAAAGGTGAGCCTCCTCGCCCTCACAGTAAAGGTGCGCCTCCTCGCCCTCACAGTAAAGGTGCGCCTCCTCGCCCTCACAGTAAAGGTAAGCCTCCTCGCCCTCACAGTAAAGGTGAGCCTCCTCGCCCTGTGTGCTTTTGATAAGTGTTGTACTTTTACATTTAGATCTGCGCCTGTTTTTTCTCGCCCCCCCCCCCCACCTCTCATAGACCTACAGCCTCGAGGTCCATTTTGGGTATAAAACATGGACCAATTGCAAGCGGACAAAAAGTCTAGGACTTGTATTGAAGAGACATTGGAGCCCAGTGATGTAGATCTCAATAGTGGGACCCAACAAGGATGCCCTCTGTCTCCCCTGATCTAAGTAATAATTATGGAACATCTTGCAAACACAGCTATAACGGGCATAGGTTGGGACCTTCACCAATATAAAGCGGCGTTATTTGCGGATGACCTTCTCTTGTTTGTTTCGCGGCCCCGGACCTCTTTTCCCTCTGTCTTCAAGGCATTTGACGAATTCGTAAAACATAGTAATTTCAAGGTTAATATTGCTAAAACCGAGGCTGCGGATGTTTCCCTTCCGGAGAATGAGAGGGCTCATTTGGCTGCTCACTTTCCATTCAAATGGAGACCAGACGCCCTGAAATATTTAGGGGTTGTTGTACCCAGTGATCCCACCAAGTGGTATGAGATGAACTACCTCCCCCCCCTGCTTCAGAGAACAACCAACGAATTACAGAGATACGATAAGAGGCAAATCTCATGGTTTCGTCATATCAATGCAATAAAAATGCTGTTCCAGACACTCCCAATAGACGTCCCTTCTAGTTTTTTATAACCGTCTTTGTGTGCTCATCACCGGGTTTATATGGGGTAAACGTAGACCTAGGATAGGCAGTAACAATTTATACCGCCGTAAACTTCAGGGGGGTGCGGGACTGCCCAATTTTACAGCGTACTACAAGGCCGCTGTTCTGATGAGGCTGTTTGATTGGCAATTCCACCATAATGCCAAACAATGGGTAGGGATAGAGCAGAGTGGCATAGACACCCCGCTTAAACATATTCCTTGGTTATGCCCCTCGGACAGACCTCATCTAGGCCCAGCAGCCTAAGTGATATCTTCAGCATTAAGGGTATGGGATGTTGAGGTCAGAACTGGCTAAACGATTGGGACCTCTGACTCCGATTTTCCACAATACCTGGAACTGCTAGGGGATCTATGATGCATATCTGGTGGGACTGTAATAAAATTCAACCATTCTGGAACTCGGTATTCGAGATATCCAAGAGGGTGAGTGGACGAGAACCTGAGAGAACACCTGTGGTGGCTTTGTTGTCCTTGCTTCCTGGGCCCATTAAATCCCACAAGTCAGACTTGCTGCGATTCTTTATGACGGCAGCTAGAGCAATCCATACCCAGGCTCCGGAAATCAACCCACGCCCCGGGTATCACCGAGAGGTTGGAGGAGATGAGCTAATGGCGGAGGTCACCCATGCTAGGGATATATACATACAAACGTGGAGCCCTTGGGTCTTGTTCCTGGACACCGCAGCTTTTAGAGATGCATGTACAGAGGGATTGGATAATTTAGGAGGAGTCCCGCGAGGACAGTCCCGGTGGTAACACGTGGAGCTGATGAGGCTGAGTACGGAGCTTTCTCTGAACCTTATATCTTATCATCTGTCTTTTTGTTCTTTCCCCTCTATATTCCTCTCTATCCTTATCCCGTAGCTGGAGGAAGCTACAGAACTCAAGTTATCCTAGATTACAATTCGGAGTCAGAACGATACTTTTTCTTTCTTTCTTTCTAGTTTCAGTAAAGTAAATGATGAAGATATTGATATGTTGATACTATTGGTACGTCCGGCCATACTAAGGACTATGGACTTGGCCTACTCCATTCTCCTACAACTACCATATTACTTGGCTACGAAGCTTTAATCGCGTGGAGTAGTTGTCTTTTCAGATATGTGACACGTAACAAGACTCTGTGAAGACACCGAAATAGAACCAACAAAGAACCTCGTTACACTTATACCAGTATAATGAATGGATGCGAGTTTCTAGCTTTCCATGTGATGTTTGTGATGTTGTTAGTTGGTTTTGTACAATGTATTTAGCCCTGGCTATGTAAGAGCATTTCTCTAGAAACGTTTGCCTGTAACTGTGATACCTTAAGCTGTGTTTTTTTCTACGCCCATTCCCCCTTTCCTTCAATAAGCAAAGATTGAACATAAAAACCATAAAAAGAAAAAGAAATCCTCACCAAAAACACTTCACCTTCGTTTCTCTGGGAAATCACTTCCCGGGTCGTGTGCAAAGGATTTACTTTTATTTTTCTCCGAAAGAAACTTGGAAAAACTCCTAATGAAAAAGAAGTGCTTGTTATAGACACCGTCCAGTATGAAGACGGCAGAGCCCCCGGAGTGCGCAGAGTCATCCTCTCTGACCTCTCCTCTCCGCCTCTCCTCTCCCGCCTCTCCTCTCCCGCCTCTCCTCTCCCGCCTCTCCTCTCCCGCCTCTCCTCTCCCGCCTCTCCTCTCCCGCCACTCCTCTCCCGCCTCTCCTCTCCCGCCTCTCCTCTCCCGCCTCTCCTCTCCCGCCTCTCCTCTCCCGCCTCTCCTCTCCCGCCTTTCCTCTCCCGCCACTCCTCTCCCGCCACTCCTCTCCCGCCTTTTTTCTCCCGCCTCTCTTCTCCCGCCTCTCTTCTCCCACCCCTCTTCTCCCATCTCTCCTCTCCCTCCTCTTTCTCCTCTCTCTCCTCTTTCTCTTCTCCCTCCTCTCTCTCCCCTCCCTCCTCTCTCTCCCCTCCTACCTCTCTCTCCCTCCCGCCTCTCCCCTCCCGCCTCTCTCTCCCCTACCGACGCTTTTTTATTGATGCTCCGGCTGTCTGTTCCATTTTAGAAATGTATGGAATAAGTCATCAGTTGTGTGAGTCATTAAACAGAGGGGCGGCACTGATTACAGGGGCGTCTGCATTTTGTTGGAGACGGTAATGATGGAAGGGGCCTCGGCTTCCTCTGAATTGTGTTTTTCACCTATCTGATCCTCCCTGACCGCGATGTGCTGACCAGATTCAGCTTAGTCCTCTTCAGGCGGCCTCCTCTCTGCCTTTGTTTTCTTCTCTGTCTTTAGTTGATATTTTCCTTTCTCCCCTCTCTAGCTGGGACTCACATATCCTCTTTCACATTCCCTTTCTTCAATCTCGGCCTCTGCGCCCCCCATTACTTTTCTTCAGTTTTTTGGGAAGGTCGGTGGTCTCTCCTCCGGGCACATTCACCTTTCTCTTTTTTTGTCCTTTAGTTCTTTTCTGGCTTCCTTTACCTGTTTGTGTCCTCAGGGTATGTGCACACAGTGCATTTTTGCTGTATCTTTGGTATGGTTTTATGTAAATGTTAATATGTATCTGCGTTTGGGCTTACCAGCAAAACCGTTGTTTGACCGCAGCAAAAACATCCTGCGTGTACACACTTTTTACCATTTTGTCCTCCTGCCCTCCGCCCCTCCCTCGGCCGCCCCTCTCTCGCTCTGGCCTACACTGCTGACTGCAGATGATGAGGAAACAATGTGTCAGATTATCTCACATTATAGCACCGTTGCTGAGCAATATCAGAATGTCAGGATCAGTGTAAACTCCTCTTTCCTTGGCACAAGCTTCTGATCTGACATCTGGCTCCACACAGCTCAGTCAGGATCTCTGTTAACCCCTTCTTTGCTGGCTCCCCACACAGCTCGCCATCAGCCTGCTCTCAGAAGCTGTGGAAATACACACACAGTGCTGGCAGACGCTGACCCATCCCACACAGACATAAAATGCAGTTTTTAAAAGACCATAGAAAAATGTGAGAAAATAAGTCATGCAGTACAAGAAAAGCATTATCTTAGCTGCTATGTGACTCATCAACAGCCAGAGCAGGATTGTTTTTTTTTTGTTTGTTTGTTTTTCAATGAAATGACATTTACTCTTTATAATAATGTTGTAGTGGTAAACTAATTGATGTTATAAAGCTGTGAGTTCTCGAGACTCTTTGCGTCTTATTACCTGAGACATTTGCCTGTCTTTGAGGCGGGTGATTTGGCTTCAGGCCCTCACAATATGGGAATATAGTCTGGAGTCCTAACGAACAGGTCGGTGTATCTCACTCGTCAGCCTTCCTATGCAGAGGCCAAGTGAGGAGCAGGGGGAGGTGGGTTGGGGTGCTGCTTTGCTCACCCTGCCGACCGCTGCCCGCCTACTGCTTCCCGGGTCCCATTGTGATCTGCGGCCGCTTTCACTATAAGGGGTGCCCCTAAGCTAGGACTCAACCACCGGCCTGGGGGGCAAATGCCTCCCTGTCTCCTTGTCCAGTCCGCCCCTGCCTATGTGCTTAGACACCTCCATTCGCTGCCCCACATGGCGGGGTAGGGTATTACAGTTAACCATGTAAGTTCTGGTCCTTGCAGTAATCATGCATCTGTAGCATAGCCAGTGGATATATTGGAAATTCTCCATGTGGAGACTCCAATATCCTGTTATTATCTCTGCAGAGGCAGCGATGTCCTGTCATGTAAAGCGCAATGGAATTAACAACGCTATATAAATGAATAAATAACATTATTTTTATTGTCCTCCCTGTGAATCATGGCATCTCCTTTTTCCATAGAGGTTCCTGCAGGACTCGATCCCTCCGGCTCATTCCGCTTTCTCTATTTCCTATCCAAACGTCCTTCTGAATGACCCACAAAGGATGGACAAGGATCAGAACGAGATCACCAAAAGGATCTTAAACTTCACCTTGGAGATGATCTACCTGCTGACCGGAGAGGTAAAAGTCTATACTTCTATGATTAATTATTATATGGAGTCTCAGGATCATCCGGTGTCCTGGATATCGGCTCCTAGACCTAATGTAACCACCCAGGCGGAGAGAGTAGAGATGGGGTTTAAAGCACCACGTACATCATGTGACCAATTTCTGGAGAAGAGGGATCCAGACCCCGAAACGCGTAAAATAAGGATCACATTTGTGTCATAAAAACCGGATGTCTATGGTGGCCTGGTATTCTAAACCCATCTCTGCTCTCTCTACATGATCACCACATGCCGGGGACGTCTGCAAGCCGTGATAATCTGATACACCGCTATCATACGTCTTTATAGTGGTTGTAATACAGGATACAAGAGTGCACATAGGGTCTTCTCCTTATAGTACACTGCTGTGAAGTGACTGATGGTATTGTGACACAGAACCAGTATAAAGCGCCTCTGACGGCTGCTGCAGGACCCACAATCCACATGCACCACGGTGAACAAACAACTCAAACTGTCAGGGCCGGCCCCAGGTGTTTGTGGGCCTCGGGCAAAAGTCTCAATGGGCCCTTTTAACCTGTACCGCAATTCATGAATACAATATAGAAGCTGCTGGCTGTGTATATATATAATATAGAGGCCACAGGGTGGGCTCTGTATATAATATTTATATAATATTGAGGCAGTGCAGGGCTGTATATATAATATAGAGGCTGCTGTGCTGTATATATAATATAGAGGATGCTGGGCTGTATATATAATAAGCTGCTGGGCTGTATATATAATATTGAGGCGGTGCAGGGCTGAATATATAATATATTGGCTGCTGTGCTGTATATATAATATAGAGGATGCTGAGCTGTATATATAATATAGATGCTGCTGGGCTGTATTTATAATATTGAGGCGGTGCAGGGCTGTATATATAATATTGAGGCGGTGCAGGGCTGTATATATAATATAGAGGCTGCTGTGCTGTATATATAATATAGAGGCTGCTGGGCTGTATATATAATATAGGGGATGCTGGGCTGTATATATAATATAGAAGCTGTGGGCTGTATATATAATATTGAGGCGGTGCAGGGCTGAATATATAATATAGAGGCTGCTGTGCTGTATATATAATATAGAGGATGCTGAGCTGTATATATAATATAGATGCTGCTGGGCTGTATTTATAATATTGAGGCGGTGCAGGGCTGTATATATAATATAGAAGCTGCTGGGCTGTATATATAATATTGAGGCGGTGCAGGGCTGAATATATAATATAGAGGCTGCTGTGCTGTATATATAATATAGAGGATGCTGAGCTGTATATATAATATAGATGCTGCTGGGCTGTATTTATAATATTGAGGCGGTGCAGGGCTGTATATATAATATAGAGGCTGCTGGGCTATATATATAATAGGCGGTGCAGGGCTGTATATATGATATAGAGGCTGCTGTGCTGTATATATAATATAGAGGCTGCTGGGCTGTATATATAATATACTGTGTATATACCTCGGTCCAGTCACCACTTAGCCTGCAATATTGCATAAATACAAAATTACGCTGCTATCCCTTATCAGTCCAATTGGACACCTGTTTTGGTAACATTAGGCTTCATGGGGTCGTGGTTTTTCGTCATAAAGCAAGAAGATCGAAGCTATTACATTTTATAGATTTAATCCGAAAGACTAGGCAGTGATTACAACAATATACAAGAAATTACAAAAGAGACAAATTACAGTACAATATAGAAGAGTTACATAAAAATAAAACTGGTTTAAAATAAGAAACTTACTAAACTTGTGTCATGCGGTGATATACGCAACCTTAGAGAGGGAAGGATCTCTAGAGAAGAAATATGATGCAGCCTCACAGCTACAGGTCTTGCTGTGTCCTTCATCCGGGTCTGAATTACTCAAAATTGATCTAAAATTTAGCACTCCCAGCCAGCTGACCTCATAAATGGGCCGTCTCTGGGATGTACACATCAATTTCTAATTTTCCCTCATATCTCTGGCCTGGAAGCTCACAGGTAAAAGATATAAGCGTCATTCTCCTGCTTGTGATTTTATCCTTTGATTGAGACCAAACACAATTCAGCTGTGATTTGCTAATGGGCAGAATTTAATTTCTTATGATTCTGGCAATCACTCAGTGAAGCAGAAAGGAGCTTTGCGTTTACCAGGATGTGTGGACTCTGAAAATATAATTTTCATCAACCAGTTATTAATGTGTACTGTGCATCTGCCTTAAAGTGTTTTTGCTTAGAAGAAAAAGACTCTGAGTTTGTATTTCTCACCCAAAGAGTTACTTATCTGTAGAACCATAAAACTGACATTCCTCAGGCTTGCAGTGGTCACATAAGGCTTCCCCTGGATTCTTAACCAAGGGGAGAGAGAGTTACAGAGAGAGGAAAAGCTGTGTTACACAGAAGCCACAAGGGGGAGAGGATTACGGTCTCTGATGCTGTCAGCTGAGAAAATGGAAGACATTTTTCTCCTTCGCCTCATTGGGGGACACAGGACCGTGGGTGTTATGCTGCTGTCCACTAGGAGGCGACACTAGGCAGAATCTGCAAAAGAGTTAAGTGGTTCCTCCTCTGCAGTATACACCCCTGGAGCAGGAAGTGCATCACCAGTTTTTGCTTAGTGTCTGAAGGAGGCACACGTTCTTACTATCTCTCCATTATTTTTACTTTTTGAAGCTGCATTTTTATTTTTGAAGGGACATGTCGACCACAGATTCCTCCCCAGACCCCACAGTTGGAACTCTGGGTTGAGCTATTTTATCTGCTATGGGCTATTCCTTCCTCGGCCCTCCACTGTTGGAGGCGCAGGGTTGAAGCGATTTCCAGACTTGCCGGTTCTGAGGCCCGCATTCCTCCCCAGTCCCCACAGATGGGGCTCTAGGTAGTAGTAATGATCCATGTCCCCACCGCAAGCAGCAAGACATATGGGAATAAAAACCGGCAGAGACGATCCCCCTCCTTCCTCAGCTCCCCACGGTTGTGGTGCTGGATTAAAGTTGAGAGACCCTGTGCAGGCAACAGGTCAGTTGCAGGATTTGGGCCAGGAAGCATGGGATCAATAGACAAGTGACTTCTGAAGGTGGACGGCAGCATCCCTCCCTAATTCCCCCTTTGGGGCTCTTAGGTCCAGACGCCGCAAGGTATGGTGAGCAGCAGCACATACCTGCACTGCAAAATGCTGCAGCACACCGCGAGGGGTCTACCCCAGAACCACCAGCTCTGCTGCGTGCTTCCAAGGGCAAAATGCTGCAGCACATCTCAATGCTGCAGCACACTTCAGAAGAGCCAGCTCAACTGCGTGCTGCCAAAGGCCAAAATGCTGCAGCACATCTCAATGCTGCAGCACACTTCAGAAGAGCCAGCTCAACTGCGTGCTGCCAAAGGCCAAAATGCTGCAGCACATCTCAATGCTGCAGCACACTTCAGAAGAGCCAGCTCAACTGCGTTCTTTCAAAGGCCAAAATGCTGCAGCACATCTCAATGCTGCAGCACACTTCAGGAGCACCAACTCTGCTGCGTGCTCCTGACGGGGCCTACACATGCCTGCATATCCATCTCTGTTGCAGAAGCAGGATAAGGCATCCAGTCAGCAGACCCTTAGCAGCCACAATGCCCGATACAAGCCCTTACCCTTACAAGGGGCCCTCGCCTAGTCTATCGTGGGCGCAGCTTCCAGTGAAGGCATCACTGTTTCTGGCCGGGCCTCCGCCGTTCCCGGGCCCGCGGACCTCCGCCGTTCCTGGGCCCTTGATTCACGCGAGGCTCCAGCTTCGCCTAGCCGCCACATCATCCGGTTTTTCCCCACCTCCCTGCTCGCCCCCGCCTGATTTGGAGCCTCCACGGCGTAAGTACGGGAGGCGGGACAAGGCTAAAAAGGCCTTGTCCTGTCAACATTTCTTGGTGCACCCTTTTGCGGCTCTGCCCCCCTTCTCCTCGCCCCGCCGCCATTACAGTATCTCAGCGCTGACGCCGCTGTATAACAGCGACAAACAGCGCTTACATATGTGGGGGCACTGGCTGGCCAAACTGTTGACTAGCCTAAAGTGGGCAGCGTTTGCACATGTGGGGGCATGCTGCCAGGCGGAGGGTCTGCTAAGGCACACACTAATGTGACTGCAGGGCTTGCACTTCAGGGTGCACAGTGTCAGGCGGAAGGTCTGCTGGGGCACACACTAGGGTGCCAGCAGCCTGCAGACACCTTGCCTAGCGCGTACGCATGTGGGGGCACGGCCACAGGTGGAATGCCTGCGGGAGCACACACTGGGGTGGCAGAAGCCAGCGGACTCCCTTCTTGCCACCGCTGCGTAATCCTTTTGCCCCTATCCTTCCAGCAGGAGGTGATAGGGATTTAGGGATCCTTCCTCAAGCACAATCACGTCGCAGCCATTACACACAGGGACTCCGGAGAATACAATCAGTACAGCTTCGCTGTGCAGCAGTCTCCAATAGCAAATGAAGGACAACCAGCAGTGATATATCCTGCGGCAGCTCGTCCTCCTCCCTCTGCACACCATGCAAGGAACACCGTGATACTACGCAGGGCAGTGCAACACGTCATGTTGTCCAGCACTGTTTTTTCCTGCAGTAAAAAATAAGCGTCCCTGATTCCCAAGGCCATACACATGCCTAATCCCTGGAGCTGTACAGGCTAAGTCTCCCTGTCCAGCACACGGGCCACCGCACGTATTATGTTTTTCCTACCACCGGGCCAGATGCAGGTACCTGTTGGTACACCTATTCAACCTTATGGCTTTACCCTGGGGGGAGGTAGGTTAAAGTGAGACACCGACATGTCTTTTTCCACGGCCCCCCAACGTTCCCGGAGCCCTTACGGGCCCTCACACAGTTGGCACACCTAGGTTGTGGTGGACTTAGTACGCGTTAAACTGACGGGTTCCTTCCTCGGCCCCCCACTGTTGGAGAGCCCAGGCGAAGCCGATGTAACCTACAATTACCTGACAACTGTAAGGCGTCCCAGGACTGTTCGCCAATCCTCTCCAGACCCCACAGCTGGAGTTCTGGGTGACGGTGATGACAGCCATGTCTCACAAGACACAGGCTGAAACACCATGATCTGCAGCTGCACGGTTAATTCAGCTAAGGGTCTCTGGAACCTGCGACCCATAGCACACTCCCTCCTCAGCTCCTCACTGTTGGGGGCGCTGGCCTGTAACCGAGATTGCTATATGACCTACTCCTTCCTCGACTCCCCACTGTTGGGGACTCGGGTTGAAGTTGCGACTGCACAAGGCCTGGCCGGCCTCCCTCCCAGACTACAAAAATCGAAACTCTGGGTCGCAGAACGTGAAACACGGGCTCAGCTGCCGATCTCCTCACCGCACCTATATTAGGTTCTTGGGTTGAGATGACACGCGCAAACACTCTGCACAGCCCGCTTCGAAGCAGGACCTCGCAGACTTCCGACCGCATGAACCCAATGGATGGTCCCTCTAATCCCCTGTATGGCTGTGGCCCGAACCTCCACGCAGTCAGTCCTTTCTCGACTCAGGATTCAAAGGAGAATACAAAGTTTTTCCCAGCCTGAGGTTGGCCATGTCTATACTGCATTCCAGGAGTCTCCCATCTCTGGACGACGTATTCCTCAATGCACGATTTTCAGGGACTGCGAACACAGTGTCACTTTCACTGGGGACGTTTACAAGACTCGGTTGGCGGATTAACCTACACAAGTCTACCACAATTACAAGGCACATGCTACAGCACACACACTCCGAGAGTCCCAGCTCTGCTGCGTACTCCTGATGGCCACATGCTACAGCATCACAGCATCACATATGGAGTCCCAGCCATATTGGACAACACAGGATAGTAGCAGCAGTTCCATTGGCTTACCTGCATCTCCGGCCTTTTCAATTATCCGTGCTCTTGGCATGAGAACAGGATGTGGTGCGATGTGCCCCCCGTCACAATGCACATGGCAGAAGTCTCGCCTAGATCCGAAGATGCCCCTCAATCTATGAAGATTCAGGCAGCATTTATAGCACTGAAATCATTCAGTCCACCGTCTGGCAATCGGACATGTCAGGATGCAGCCAGACAATGCCAAAGCCGTGGCATGTGTCAACCACCAGGGTGTGCCCGCAGTCTCCAAGCAATGTCGGACGTTTCGCCACATCCATCCCGGGTGGAATCCTTGAACACTGTACTGTCAGCTGCTCTCATACCACGTGTACACATCTGGGAAGCGGTTTTCCCTATCCCACCAAGGGATGGACTCAGGGAATCTGTCCCTTCCTCCAGACGTCCTCCGTCAAGGTCGCCAGCGCCAGGAAACTACAGATGGGGACCTGACGGCGTCACGCCTCCAAGCCAACGTTCCATATTCCTGACCAGGTCCTAGGACCCCCGCAGTCAGTAGGACAGATGCACTAGTCCAAGACTGGACCTGTATCCATCTCCTCTACACTCCTTCCCCACTACCAGGATAGTGCGGAATGTCAAACAAGAATGTCGCCGTATCAGCCTTGTGGTCTCAGACTGGCCAAATGCGCTTGGACGCAGATTTCGTCCAACTCATACCAGCAGTACCAGGACGACTGACAGACAGTCCAGACCTGCTCTCTCAGGGCCAGTTCTCCCTTAGAACTCCTCAACTCTGAAATTAATGGCGTAGGCCTTGAGACCTGGAATTTAACCCAAGGGTGTTTTCCAGGATATTGTAGCAACCATAGTCACAGCAACGAAACCAGCCTTATTGATGATATACCATCACACATGTGTAATCGTTTTCTTCTTCCTTGGGACACCTCTACAGGTCATTCCCCTTGGCCCTATTTAATACCAAGAACTCTCCGTTTCTTCCGCTCAGACCTAGACTCAAGTCTGTCTTTAGGGTCTCTCACACAGCAGGTTTCAGCCCGTTTCACCTTCTTCCAAAAACGTCTTGCCACCAGACTTCTACGAAAATCCTTCCTTCAAAGGATCTGCCACTTAAGGTCTCCAGACAACAGGACTACACCCGTGGGACCTGAACCTCGTCCTCACGGCCCTGCAAGAATCCCCTTTTGAGCCTCTATGGGATATTATGCTTAGCATTCTCATCCAAACAGCGGTAGTTTTCGGTGGCAATTACTTTCTATCAGTACTTACAGCGCTCTCATGTAAACCATCTTTTCTGGTCTTCCACCTGGACAAGATTGCCCTATGGCTGGTTCCATCCTTCTTCTAAGGCGGTATACTCCTAAGACAGCTCTCTGTCATCGCTGCGCCCGACTCCTGTCGATCCGGTCGTGAAGGACCTACATATGCAGGACCTTGTCAGGGCCCTACACATCTAGGTATCCAACAGTCCCCTTCGAAGAGGTTGGATTCTTGTTCTTCCGGGGGGCAGAAATAAAGACACGTCGGCCTCTAAGGCTCCTCTAACCAGGTGGATTTGTCTAACCATCCAAGACGCTTATGCCATCAAAAAATTCATCCCTTCCGGCAGTGTCCTGGCACATCCTACTACGGCCGGGGGGGCCTCCTGGGCCATTCGGCACCAGGTGTCAGCGCAACCAGAGTGTTGGCAGCCAAATGGTCAGCCTACACACATACTTAAGCCACTACAGTGCTTGCACTTAGTCCTCGGCAACCGCAGGTCTGGGTAGATGCATCCTCCAGGCGACAGCAGCCTGCCTGTCGGTGCATAGTTCTTCACTGACCATGCTCAGCGTTACTGGTTCCATTGCTTTTTCCCACCCAGGGACTGCTTTGGGACGTCCCACGGTCCTGTGTCCCCCAATGAGGCGAAGGAGAAAAGGGGATTTTTGTGTACTCACCGTAAAATCCTTTTCTCTTAGCCTCTAATTGGGGGACACAGCACCCACCATATTGCCCTTGTGGGCCTTTTCTACAGTTCTTATTTAGCTTCTCAGTTGTTACATGGTTAACATATTTACACATGTTTGCCTATTATCACTCTGTTAAATGTTGAATGTTTAAACTTGTGCCTGTTTAGCTCCAGGCCTTGTAGTACTGTGAGCCTGTTTCGTTCCAGGCTTTGTTATACCATAATTGATCCGTTGACTCTTCACGGTTTACACATGTGCCTGCTTAGTTACAGGCCTTGTTGTATTAATATTACTTTGCTAACTCTTACCTGTTTACACACGTGCCTGTTTAGTTTCAGGCCCTGTTACACTGTTATTACCTTGTTAGCAATATCTGTTTACACAGGTTGCCTGCATGGTTACAGGCCCTGTTTTACTGTTATTACCTGCTAACTCTCCTACTGCTTTGGCACAAAACTGGAGAAGCACTTCCTGCTCCAGGTGTGTATACTGCAGAGGAGGAGCCACTTAACTCTTCTGCAGATTCTGCCTAGTGTCACCTCCTAGTGGACAGCAGCATAACACCCATGGTCCTGTGTCCCCCAATTAGAGGCTAAGAGAAAAGGATTTTACGGTGAGTACACAAAAATCCCCCTTTTCCATATTTTCCTGACAGGGAGTATGGGTGGAGGGGGGGGGGCAGATTGTAATCCTCTACTAAGCTGTGACCTGATTTTAATATAGTGTGTAAATAATGATATTTAATATTGTGTCTCCATACACAGGATTATACAATAGTAAAGAAGACATCAGGTGACTGTGTGACTTCAGGCAGTTATCTAGATGAGTCAGGGGGGTGGAGCAGGAGGCGGGACCTCATCACAGCTCCTCCCCCACACTCACTGATACTTGAGAGAAGCAATAAAAAGATCCTAGAACTCACCAGGAAGATCATTGAGCTGCTGACCGGAGAGGTGGGAATGCTGGGACATTATACAGGACGGCACTGGAGGATTCTGGGTAATGAGTATTATTGTGTGTGACAGGTTCCTATAAGGTGTCAGGACGTCACCGTCTATTTCTCCATGGAGGAGTGGGAGTATCTGGAGGGACACAAGGATCTGTACGAGGATGTCATGACGGAGAACGACCTGTGTCCTTCATCACAGGGTAAGAGGAGACATGTTTCTCTTTACTTCGGGCTATTAATCCCCATTGACGTTCTACAGTGTATTCCTACATCTGTCCCTGCAAATAATTAGCATCCCCTCGGCCTTCTATTGTTCAGAGCCCTTTCAGACCCATCATGATGTTACATTTCCTGAACAAAGAACCCCCTACCCTCTCCAGTGTCCCAGATGACAATTCTCATTATCGAAAGGAAAGCCCCTTGTCTGGACAATGAGAGAATTGAGCGAGGATAAGGAAGGGCCACATCTACCTTGTTAGCAGGGCTGTGGAGTTGCTAAACCAAACATCTGACTCAGATTCTTCAATTTTCCTGAATCCGACTCCAACTTCATCAAAATGGGACTCCTACTACATGACTCTGACTCCACAGCCCTGCCTGTAAGTGCCACTTTATTAAGGTGTTCACTGTGAGGGGTGCTGTACAAATATCACTAGTCCAGGCCGGGAGTATATATCAAGCCTCCAGTCCGTCACTGTCCAACATTCCGCAATGACACAAGCACAAAATGCTGACACCAGTTTTTCATTCGATATAAGCCCGTCCATGATCGGGATTATATCAGGGCCAGAACCCAAGCCAAGTAGCTTATAATATTAAACAAGCACACGGAACTGGGGCTCGTGAATCGAGATAAAAGAGCAACCCAGAAATAAATGACGTGTTTATTTGCCGTAAGGGCACACTAGAGTAATAACAGTATTTACAGATGTTAGTCAGTTGTGCAAATAAAAGGTAGTAGTATACGAAGGATATGCAGACAAATGCAATTAAGTTACCGGTTTCCTTGCTGCTCCTGGCCACAAGGAGGCAGTGTAGAGCCACTGGGTTTTCTTGTGTTTAACCCTCAACATGTAACGTGTGACATTCCCCTCGAAAGAATTAATGAAGAGCGGGAGGAGCTGAGCGTTCTTATTCGCTAAGCAGCCGGCCCCCTCTTCTGCCCATGAGCTGTCCTGCAATCCTCTCCTCGGATTCCCAAATGTTATTATAGGTCATAACTTTCCACGAGGAGGTCTGAGGAAAATGGTTCAGATACCATCAGATCCATCTGGCTCCAAACTACAAATGAAGACTAAATACGGCTTCTCTAGCTGGTTTGTACTCTCCACAATGTACTGCCTCAATGCAGGGTGCTAGAATGAATTGAGATGGATGGGTGTGAACGCCTTAATAAAGCGGCACTTACAGACGGAGTCATGGAGTCTGAGTCCATTTTGTTGGAGTTGGAGTCGAATTCAGGAAAATTGAAGAATGGGCGTCATTCCACCCTCCATAGCGCAGGCACGATTAGATTCTCGCGCCCGCAACGTCACCGCTGCGACGCGGTCATGTGACACCAGGATTGCGTCACTTCCAGTCGCACACAGGCAGACTTCAGCATGCAATCTGCACATTCGCGAAGTCTGCCTGTGTGAGACCTGCGACCGGAAGTGACGCGATCCCAGCGTCACGTGGCCACGTCGCAGCGGTGACGTTGCAGGCGTAAGAATCTAATCGTGCCTGCGCGCTATGCAGGGTAGAATGATGCCCATTAGGGCGTAATAGAGCGGCAAAAACGCTTCGAGGAACGCCCCGCTGACATAAATTTCGTAAGTTTGCTAACTACTTTATTGTACTTCCATATTAGTCAAAAAGGTGAAACAGGGATGTGTTAGAAAGTATTGTAAGGCTGCAGGGACAGGTAGTAATAGGTTAGGAAGGTGGTTTGGGGTGACAGGTTCCCTTTAACCGGCGCAAGGCGAAGACTTGAATTAAGAAGAGAATTTTAAATGCAGAGGATGATGTAGAGAGACCTGCACAATGACTGCACTGACTCGCTCGATCCCTTTACATGGCCCGATACATCTTGAGAAGGCAGTGATTCTTAGTGGAGAGCCAAATCTTCAATGTCGGGAGTGGGGATCTATGTGTTTAGTCGCACACTGACACCTGTTTGTTGAGGCCGCAGGCAGAATAGTCAGAGGTTCACACTGAGAACAATAGGGAGACATGGCTCCCAACCATCGATCATCCGGGTGCCTGGTCCAGTGAGAGCAGCCCCTGGGTCACGTTACACGGCTGGACATTCTTGGGGGCCTTATATGAGTGGTGTCTCTTGTTCATTCCCTCCCGGGCCACCCCGTCCTCTTCTGGCGAAGGTGCTTTTTTTTTTTAACTAAACAACTCTACGGGTCTTATAATAATAATATATATTCATTTCTATAGCGCTATTAATTCCATAGCACTTTACATACATCAGTAAAGCTGTCCCCATTGAGGCTCACAATCTAAACATCCTATCAGTATGTCTTTACAATGTGGCAGGAAACTTAAATGCCCGGAGGAAACCCACGCGAACACAGGGAGAACATCCTGGTGGATGTTGTCCTTGGTGGGAATGGAACCTAGGACCCCGACGTTGCAAGTCTGCATTGCTAACCACTGAGCCACTGTGTCGCCTATCTTAGCGCAACGAGGGTTAATACCCACTTATGGCTAATGATCTTTTCCTAAGGGTATTGTTCACATTTCAGCAGTGAGTCATGTGACTCCATCCTGACCCAGTATAAAGCAATGGCCGGTCTCAAGACGCCTACTTAGATCATTGACAGTATGGTTCAAAAAGAAGTATAGCAACATGGTTACCCACCCGAAGATGATCCTATGAAGGATGATCACTTATAAATGAAGTATAAATGGGGGTTTGGAGGATCCACTCGGATACCTTATATGGGGTAAAGGTGTGAAGGGACAGTATACATGAATAGCAAAACCTCTCGAACCCTATTATTACCCTCGCTAATAAGGTATACATGATATAATAAGTGAAATATAGTGATTAGTAAAGCCTCTCAGACCATATCATCACCCTTGCTAGTAATCCACCCTACCTATCTATGGAGGTTGGCTCCCTAAAAGAGACAAAAATGGCAACCCCACTCAACGAAGGCTGTCACTGCTAATTGCACCCTGACACCCTGACAAAGGGTGCAAAGGAAAGAATTTCATTTAGGCCTGGTGGGTTAGAGTTCTTCAACCTATAGATCCATCTGGCCTCTTGTTATATAATCCTCCTGTCCCAATCTCCTCCCCTTGCTAACGCTGACACTAAATCGAAGCCCTTGAATTTTATGACGTCTCCTCCATGGCAGATGTTAACATGTCTCCATAGTGGAGTATCTGCGTTCCTCCTCATATCCCCCAAATGCTCACCTGGTGGTGATGAATCATAACGGTTGAGGTTGGTCATTAGATCTGTCTTTTGGCATCGGGTTCAAAGGTTTGTGCAATCATTAAGATCTACCTGTTCTGAAGCTCCCCTATTTACATCTGTAGGGTAGCCTCTTTCCTCAAAACTTTTAGACAGATCCCAAAACAAAAGGGTATTCAAGCAATTGGCCTAAGATCCAGTTTTGATCAAGTCCTATTTCCCTGCTGTAGGCAGCAGTGATTGCCCGGGTCTCTCATTCAGAGTTTTTCAGGGGTTTATATTCACATCTTTTTGTTATCCACAAAAGGGATAGATCCGTGTGACCTATTTTGGATCTCAAGTGTAAGCAAGTGGGTGCAGTTATATAGTCTTGATGAGGGTTCCAGTTCAATCACAAGTCCACCAGCCACTTCTAATTATATATATAGGCAATTATGCACGTCTGCACTGCAAGTAAATGATATGGACACCAGAGCCGTCTCAAGCCTTACTCATGCCTACGCCGAATGAGATTAAACACTGCGCAAGCGTTTATTGAAACACACATTTTTATACAGAAAGCATAAAGGGGTGTTATTCTACAACTTTCCACAAAATGATCATCTCCTAATTGGTCAATTCTTATCAAATTATTCTAATATCTAAATTCCTCCCTTAATGGGCTGGCTTATATCTCAGATATATTTATGGAACGGGGGCGCCATCTAGTGTATAACAGACAACATGACATCTCTAAATCAAAATATATATATGAGAAGAGTTGTGATATTTTTAACCCTATAAAGACATTTCATGTCTTTCCATCCTCAACAGTCTCAAATGGGTTTGCTCTGCTCTGTGGTAATGTCTATGGACACAGACGACTTTCTATGACACATTGGGGGTGGTTCATTATCATAAAACAACACGACAAGTTCCCTTTAATGCTGTGGTTAATCATTGTACACTGGTCAGAAGGGTGTGGATTATGGTTTGTGAAAAAAAGATATTGCGGGCAACTATCCTCTGATCTGTGAAGGTCTCCCTTAGATGGATCCAAGAAGAGAATCCCACCAGAGAGATGTCCCCGTCCTTTGTATGCCGAAGACCATGCAGAGGAGAATCGCAACATCCCAGAGAATCATCAGGTAGATGGCGTTTCTGACGTGTTGATCGCTTTGCAGTCCATGTGAAATGCTGCAGTATAGCTGTGTGCGGCTCTGCATGTGTAGATGGGAAGGTGTCAGATCACTTTATTCTCCACTCCCTCAGCCTTTAAATAGTTTCACTTCCTTCCACCGGGTGTCGCTGATAGAGTTTCACTCTACCTTGACTGTGTGTGCTGTTAGGGTGTAGTGCAGTGTGTGCTGATGCCTTCCTGCTGATTCTGCCTGGAGTTTTCCTTCCTTGGGGAAGTTGCTTTTTCCCGGTCCGTGGGTAGAGGTGAGGGCTTTTAGCTCAGGAACATAGGGCAACATTGGCGACCCAGACCACCTCACCTTCTGAGGTATCTCTGGGAGCAGGGTGAGCCAGGGACCCCAAGTTCAGGGGTCAGACTAGCTCCCCTGCATGCTCTTAGGCCATTTTACCATACTACTACCTGATTCCATTACCACTGTGTCACCCCATGTCAGCGCTGAGCTCTCACCGCAATACAACCATTATCATTATCATCATCATATATTTTTGTTGTTATGATTTTTTGCTTATTTTGTTCAGGATGAAAATCTAAGTGATATTAAGGTCGTGGTTATAGATGATGATCAAGAAGAAGAAGAAGAGGAGGAGGAGGAGACGGAGGCCGATCAGCTGTGTAAGGAGAGGAAATTATCACGGGTTGTAAAAGAAAAAAAACATAGCGGTGTTTAGGCAACTACATCCATCATTGCAAAAAACCTATGTCTCCATTGTGTGTCTCCTACAGATGAATTTCATACGGAGAGATGTCCCCGTCCTCTGTATTCTCAGAATCGTCAAGAGGAATATCACAGCATCCCGGAGAATCATCAGGTAGTCAAGATTCCATTCCCCTAAGGGTTATTTGTTTCTTGGTTTTGTATGTCGATCCATTAGATTTTTCCGTCTTCTGTATTATACTGACATGTTACATTTTGGTACTTCAGGGTGAAGATCTGACTGTTATTAAAGTGGAGGCTGATACAGATGATGAGTGGATGACGGGGGATCTACCGGGTGATGATGAGCTTAATAACACAGGTATATAACGGTAAACATAGCAAATTTACAAAGTTTCTGAGAAAGACAAAAAACAATGTAAGAAGACGACATTGTGAGGCAAGTTTTTAAATATCATTGCTGATTATATACAACATCTTACATCTGATTAAGATTGAGGGTCAGCAAAATAATTCATCCATTTCACAGTTATGTCAAGACATTGGTCCATAAAATACAACGGGAGAATCCATTCACCTATTTTCCTCAACTTGCCGCTAAAAGTAAAGTACAAACATGTTAAAATAATTTACCAATGCATCCATATAGGGCACTGAAATGTACATTTGGTTCCGTTTTTTCCTCGCTTCCTGAACTTTATAGAAAGACACACAATTAAATGTCTATGTTTTGCAGGCCAAGTAAAATGGGGTGGACAAAGCTGCTTCTAAAGGGTTATTATGGAAAAGGAGGACATAGCTGTTTGTAAAGGGTTAACAAAGAATAAGGGGTGGTAGCTGCAGGTGAAGGTCTAAACTGAGTTTCTTGCTACATACTCACAAAGGCAACAACAGACAGACTGTGATCGTGTGATAAATCTCAGGTATTCTTCTCCTCTCCATCTCCCTGCTGCTCCACAATACACAAGAACTTAAAGTGTAACCGCCGTTTACATTTTTATTGAATAATAATGTAGAGTAAGTGATTATAATATGGATTTATCATATAAAAGAAGAAAAAGCAGCATTCGCCAGGATGTATGAAAGTAAAAATCTCCTTCATTCATTTAAAAGCAGGGATATACAAGTGGCAGGATGAGGGAGGGAGGGGGGCTGGGAGTCATAGTTGGATGACAACCATTTTGCACTATTCCTTAAAAATGTGAGAGAATGTGCAATAGGGTCTTATCCTTTATATTAACAGGGCGGTATAGAAATTGTTGGAATCTGCTCACCTGGTTCGGTTGTGTTGACCCACAACCAAGTATGAGCGCGAGAGGTCAGGATCCATACATCCACGGGTCACCACGGTATAAGAATCAATCTGTAGGACGATGTGTCGCACGATCCGCGCTGCTGCCAATAGGAAAAAACAGAGAACCGGAGTGTCCGGAGAAAATGTAGTTTTGTTCCTACACGTTTCGGAGCTTTACCCAGCTCAGGATTGTCCCTGAGGAAGGAGCTGGGTAAAGCTCTGAAACGCGTAGGAATAAAACTACATTTTCTCCGGACACGCCGATTCTCTGCTTTTTCCTATTGGCAGCAGCGCGGATCGTGCGACACATCGTCCTACAGATTAAGTCTGACGTGTCACGGATGATGAACTTGGAATGTCCTCCCTCCTGTCAGGACGGGAGTATGGAGCTGTTTAGAAATACAAGCAGCTGACACTCCCGTCCAGAGAGGGGAGGCCAGTCCAAGTTTATCCTCGGTGACACGTCCAACTTAGTCGCATATCACAAGACAGTGTGATTCCAGCCTAATGTGATAGTTTGCATAGACCGTTTTTGTAGCTGAGCACCACTAGCAGGATTATGATTTAGAACACGCGTGCAGACGTTGAAGTGGAAAATAAAAAGATTAAAAAACTCTTTGGAGAAAGTTTCTGAAACTGTAGATTGGTGTTACACAGCGGTGCACACCCTGTTTTCTATTGATTTATTCCAACATGGATTTAAAATTAGTGGAAAATATAAAGGATTGAGTCAAGCTTCTTCTTCCTGCTGAATCATCTTTGTTTTGGCTAAAAATTCTACAAATCTGCTCGCGTGTTTCAAACCCAACATAGAGAACGACAGCTGTTTTGTGCAAGCAAACTGCACTTCTACTGGCACGGACCATTAGAAGTGCAGTTTGCTTGCACGAAACAGCTGTTGTCCTTCTAGTACAACTCCACAGTCTTCCATCCCTGCATGCTTTAACATGGACCTTTAATAAAGTCTTGTGTTTTAACGCCATTTGGTGAATGCAGCTTTACATTTTTTGTTTCTAACCTTAATGAACATTGCAACTTTTTTAACCTAGCACCATGATATTGCCAATTCTTGCAAAAACCTGTATACATACCATGTAAAAAAAACATGCTGTAAGTTCCCATTAAGAAAATGGTGCAGAACTATTCTTTATATTTTCTATCTTTCCCACTAGGAAGGTTATAAATTTGTCTACACTGTTTTTTATAAGAAATAATTAAATCTGTTTTATCATCCCAACAGAAAATCCCAGTGAGAACTCTTATAAAGTAGAAGATGAAGCCATTATACAGCACTCCTCGGGAAGGAATTACTATTCACAGCACGGGAAATTGTTTACCCATAAATCAAATCGTGATATACAAGAGAGAAGCCACACAGGAGAGAAGCCGTATCCGTGTTTATTATGCGGAAAATATTTTACAACAAAATCAATTCTGGTGAATCATCAGAAAATTCACACAGGAGAGAAGCCGTACTCATGTTCAGAATGTGGGAAACGTTTCAGAAACAAATCGCATCTTGTTCGGCACGAGAGAATCCACACAGGAGAGAGGCCGTACTCGTGCTCCGTCTGCGGAAAATGCTTTACAGAAAAAGCAAACCTTGTTACGCATGAGAGAATTCACACAGGAGAGAAGCCGTTTGCCTGTCCAGAATGTGGGAAACGCTTTACAGATAGATCGAGTCTTGTAACGCATCAGAAAATTCATAAAGGAGTGAAGCCATTTCCATGTTCAGTATGCGGGAAATGTTTTATATATAAATCAAATCTTGTTAGACACGAGAGAACCCACACCGGGGAGAAGCCATACTCCTGCTCACTCTGTGGGAAATGCTTCACTGGTAAAACAAATCTTGTTATACACGACAGAATTCACCGAGGAGAGAAGCCGTATCCGTGTCCAGTCTGTGGGAGATGTTTTACAGATAAATCAAGTCTTTTTATACATGAGAGAATTCACACAGGAGAGAAGCCGTACTCGTGTTCAGAATGCGGGAAATGCTTTCCAAAAAAATCACATCTCGTTAAGCATCAGAGAATTCACACCGGGGAGAAGCCGTACTCGTGTTCAGAATGCGGGAAATGTTTCACAGGTAGACCCAATCTTGTTATACACGAGAGAATACACAGAGGGGAGAAGCCGTACTCATGTTCTGTATGTAAAAAATGTTTTACAGATAAATCGAGCCTCGTTAAACACGAGAAAAGTCACACGGGAGAGAAGCTGCTTTGATGTTACAGAAGCGGAAAATGGTTTACAAGGAAACGACATTTTGAACCTTATTGCGGAATAATCCGTAAACATAGTAACACTACAAGTTATTCCAAGACATTTAATCAGGAATTGATACTATTAGCTTTGATCTACCAAACACCCTTTATATACCCGAATTCAATCAAGAATGAACAGTATTGTGGCTATAAGGAAAGACTAGGCCGGTTCACAAAGTTGTGGAGCTGAATGGTCACCTGGACACATGTATTAGACACATTAATATTTGGTTTTCATTCATACCGTATATACAATAAAATGAAGCTGAATGAAACTTCTGCTGTTGCACACCCGGTTATAAGCTTCGTTCACACCTATGCATTTTGGTCATTATTCTGCATCTCTATTAAATAAGGTTAGGTCCAAAACAGGAAAGTGCAAAATACTTTCCTCCAAGTGTCTTCACAGCTTTGTGGTATCTTTTTCAGCCATGTTCTGACATTTTTGAGACCCTTATCATGTTTGAAGGTTCACATTGAGCTGAGCTGTGTAGCAGTGCTCTAAGCATAGCAAATCCATGACCTATTCCCAAAATGAGATCAGATGTTTGGGGGTCAGCCCCACTAATCACCTGCTATTAGCTCTTGCGGATGGTGAGCTCGGAGCAATGAGTCGTGGCCAGTACACAGAGTATGGAGGATCAGCTCCTATATTGAGTAGGATCTGCAGTACTTGGCAGTAATCGTCACACCAATGAACCCATCATCATCATGGGTGACTTCAACATCCCCATTGACTCCCACCAGCCTCATCTCCTGTCACTTACTCACTCAGTGTCCTCCACAGCCACCTAGACAGACAGACATTACACCTCATCTTCACCCGCCTCTGCCCCCTAACTAACCCCACAACCTCCCCTCTCTGACCTTGTCCTCCTTATCTGCTGCCGTCCATGTCCACCAACTCGTACACCCTCGCAGTAATCTCACACACTCTCTGACTCTATTTTACCTCTGTCCTCCATATCCTCACTCCATGACACATAGTGCCACCGCTTTCTACCACTCTTCACTCACATCAGCTATTAACATAGTTGCCCCTCTCGTGCATGGCAGAGTGTGACGAATCAGACAACAACCCTGGCACATCAACACCACTAAAAAGCTTCAGCGAGAGGGCAGGGTTGCAGAGCGGAGCTGGAAGGAAACACATTCACAAGAAGACTTCACAGCATTCAAACAAGCACTTCTCACAGTCAAGTCAGCACTCACCTCCACTAAACACAATTACTTTATCACCCTCATATCCTCTTTGTCCCACAACCCCAGGCAGTTATTCAACACCTTTAACTCCCTCCTCCGCCCTCCACTGCCCCTCCTACTTCTCGTATCTCTGCAGAATACTTTGCAACACACTTCACCAACAAGATCAACCAGATCATACAAGTCTCTGCTACCCAACCACCACACCCCCCATGTATACCAGACCACTCCTCTCCCCCACTAACCCTCCTCCCCTCCATCACTGAAGGAGAACTTGCACACCTCCTCTACAAATCGCCCCTCACCACTTGTGCACTGGACCGCATCCCACCTCCCCAACTTCACCACCATGCTTATCCCAGCCCTAACCCGCCTCTTCAACTTATCACTAACCTCTGGTACCTTTCCTTCAGCTTTCAAACACGCCACAATTACACCTAACTTAAACCATCCCTTGACCCGACCTCTACATCCAGCTTACCGGTCCATATCGCTGCCCCTGTTCACCTCCAAACTTCTCAAAATGTATGTCCACACTGTACTCTCATTCCACCTCAACCTACTCACCACCAAAGCTAACAGTCCTTTCTTTATCCTCCTCCTTCTAGACCTGTCCTCTGCTTTCGACACAGTCGACCACTCCCTCCTACTACAAATCCTATCTTCCATTGGTATCACTGACCTTGTCCTCTTCTGGATGTCTTCATACCTTTCTGACCGCACATTTAGCATCTCCCACTCCCACACGACCTCCTCACCCCATCCCCTCTCACGTAAACAAAACCGAACTCCTCATCTTTCCCCCATCTCGCGCACCTCCCTTACCAGACCTATCACAATAAATGACATCACACTTTGCCCTGTACCTGAAGTCCGCTGCCTCAGAGTAACCTTTGACTCTGCCTTATCCTTCAAACCGCACATCCAAACTCTCGCCACCTCCTGCCGCCTCCAACTCAGAAATATTTCCAGAATCCGTCCTTTTCTCAACCCTCAATCTACTAAACTACTAGTGCACGCCCTCATCATCTCCCGTCTCGACTACTGCAACCTTCTCCTCTGTGGCCTCCCTGCTAACACTCTTGCACCTCTCCACTCTGTCCTTAAAGGTAACCTCTGATCAGGTTTTTGTAACCTAATCTGTGAGTAGCATAATATAGGACCCGAGATCCTGTTTCTCGAGGTGTCTCACTAACAAGGCTGCGCAGTGTAGTTTTGTTAAAATCACTGTTTAATCATCTGGAGATTATCATTAGAAGACTACTTGGCTGCTAGGTAGCCTGGTATATTCATAAACTGCTAAATTTGCAGCAGAGAAGACACTATATAAAAATAACAGAAGCAGCTCAGCAAGTGACATCACTGGAATCAGGGTCTCTGTCTCTACATTATGCTGCTGTCCGATGGGATGGTAAAAACCGGAAGACAGCTTCCGTTTAACTCTGCTGCCCGACTAATCCACCTCTCTCTTGCTGCTTCTCCCCTCTGCAAATCTCTTCACTGGCTCCCAACACTGACTTACAAAGCCGTCCACAATCTGTCCCCCCCCCATATATCTCTGATCTAATGCCCAATATCATCTAACTCGTAATCTTCGATCCTCCCAAGACCATCACCCCTGGAGCAGAACCAACCTACTGTTTCCTCCCTATCATCCTATCTATAGAATATAAGTCCACAAGGGCAGGGTCCTCTCCCCTCTATATCAGTCTGTCACTGTTAGTTTGGTCATTGTATTTTTCACTAGTTTTTTATGTAACTTTATTTTGATGTACAGCACCATGGAATCAATGGTGCTCTATAAATAAAATTATAACCTTTCTGCTCATTGTTTATATCTGTCCACCAAAGTTAAAGTGATTGTCCACTATTAGGACAACCCATTCTCATCTCCCATTAAACCTAAAAATTATACTCACCTCTGGTGCTGGTGTCACGCTTCGGAGGTAAGGAATTCGTAACAGGTAGGTGTAATGGCGAAAGGATCAGGAGGAGCTAATCTGACCCCCACCCCGGGGGTCCCCAGCTCGCCCTGCTCTCGGAGGTACCTCTGATGGTGAGGAGGTCCGAGTCTCCACCCTATTCCCTGCTCCTGAATAGCCCTAGGCTGAGAGACCCTACCTCCACCACGAATCCGGATCACAGCTACTCCCAAGGAAAGACTTCAGCCCAGCAGCTAAGAAGCAACAGCACAGCACCAAGACCTAGAGCAAATAACTCTA
>JARQOC010000005.1:4127510-4139934 GCA_033576535.1 Allobates femoralis
CTTTAAGGCACATGCACAGTACACATTAATAACTGGATGATGAAAATTATATTTTCAGAGTCCACACATCCTGGTAAACGCAAAGCACCTTTCTGCTTCACTGAGTGATTGCCAGAATCATAAGAAATTAAATTCTGCCCATTAGCAAATCACAGCTGAATTGTGTTTGGTCTCAATCAAAGGATAAAATCATAAGCAGGACAATGACGCTGATATCTTTTGCCTGTGAGCTTCCAGGCCAGAGATATGAGGGAAAATTAGAAATTGATATGTGTACCTCCCAGAGACGGCCCATTTATGAGGTCAGCAGGCTGGGATTGCTAAATTTTAGATCAAAAAGATAAAAACCAGACCCTCCATTTTGAGTAGTTCAGACCTGGATGAAGGACACAGTAAGACCTGTAGCTGTGAGGCTGCATCATATTTCTTCTCTAGAGATCCTTCCCTCTCTGAGGTTGCGTATATCACCGCATGACACAAGTTTAGTAAGTTTCTTATTTTAAACCAGTTTTATTTTTATGTAACTCTTCTATATTGTACTGTAATTTGTCTCTTTTGTAATTTCTTGTATATTGTTGTAATCACTGCCTAGTATTTCGGATTAAATCTATAAAATGTAATAGCTTCGATCTTCTTGCTTTATGACGAAAAACCACGACCCATGAAGCCTAATATTACCAAAACAGGTGTCCAATTGGGCTGATAAGGGATAGCAGCGTAATTTTGTATTTATGCAATATTGCAGGCTAGGTGGTGACTGGACCGAGGTATATATACAGTATATTATATATACAGCCCAGCAGCCTCTATATTATAAATATACAGCCCAGCAGCCTCTATATTATATATATATACAGCCCAGCAGCCTCTATATTATATATATACAGCCCTGCACCGCCTCAATATTATATACAGCCCAGCAGCTTCTATATTATATATACAGCCCAGCAGCCTCTATATTATATATACAGCACAGCAGCCTCTATATTATATATACAGCCCAGCAGCCTCTATATTTTATATACAGCCCTGTACCGCCTCAATATTATATACAGCCCAGCAGCTTCTATATTATATATACAGCCCAGCAGCCTCTATATTATATATACAGCACAGCAGCCTCTATATTATATATACAGCCCTGCACTGCCTCAATATTATATAAATATTATATACAGAGCTCACCCTGTGGCCTCTATATTATATATATACACAGCCAGCAGCTTCCATATTGTATTCATGAATTGCGGTATAGGTTAAAAGGGCCCACTGAGACTTTCGCCCGAGGCCCACAAACACCTGGGGCCGGCCCTGACAGTTTGAGTTGTTTGTTCACAGCGGTGCATGTGGATTGTGGGTCCTGCAGCAGCCGTCAGAGGCGCTTTATACTGGTTCTGTGTCACAATACCATCAGTCACTTCACAGCAGTGTACTATAAGGAGAAGACCCTGTGTGCACTCTTGTATCCTGTATTACAACCACTATAAAGACGTATGATAGCGGTGTATCAGATTATCACGGCTTGCAGACGTCCCCGGCATGTAGGGATCATGTAGAGAGAGCAGAGATGGGTTTAGAATACCAGGCCACCATAGACATCCACAAATAAAAGGTTTTTATTACACAAATGTGATCCTTATTTTACACGTTTCGGGGTCTGGATCCCTCTTCTCCAGAAATTGGTCACATGATGTACGCGGTGCTTTAAACCCCATCTCTACTCTCTCCGCCTGGGTGGTTACATTAGGTCTAGGAGCCGATATACAGGACACCGGATGATCCTGAGACTCCATATAATAATTAATCATAGAAGTATAGACTTTTACCTCTCCGGTCAGCAGGTAGATCATCTCCAAGGTGAAGTTTAAGATCCTTTTGGTGATCTCGTTCTGATCCTTGTCCATCCTTTGTGGGTCATTCAGAAGGACGTTTGGATAGGAAATAGAGAAAGCGGAATGAGCCGGAGGAATCGAGTCCTGCAGGAACCTCTATGGAAAAAGATGACATGATTCACAGGGAGGACAATAAGAATAATGTTATTTATTCATTTATATAACGTTATTAATTCCATTGTGCTTTACATGACAGGACATCGCTGCCTCTGCAGAGATAATAACAGGATATCGGAGTCTCCACATGAGAATTTCCAACATATCCACTGGCTATGCTACAGATGCATGATTACTGCAGGGACCAGAACTTACATGGTTAACTGTAATACCCCACCCCGCCATGTGGGGCAGCGAATGGAGGTGTCTAAGCACATAGGCAGGGGCGGACTGGACAAGGAGACAGGGAGGCATTTGCCCCCCAGGCCGGTGGTTGAGTCCTAGCTTAGGGCTGCCCCTTATAGTGAAAGCGGCCGCAGATCACAACGGGACCCGGGAAGCAGTAGGCGGGCAGCGGTCGGCAGGGTGAGCAAAGCAGCACCCCAACCCACCTCCCCCTGCTCCTCACTTGGCCTCTGCATAGGAAGGCTGACGAGTGAGATACACCGACCTGTTCGTTAGGACTCCAGACTATATTCCCATATTGTGAGGGCCTGAAGCCAAATCACCCGCCTCAAAGACAGGCAAATGTCTCAGGATAATAAGACGCAAGGAGTCTCGAGAACTCGCAGCTTTATAACATCAATTAGTTTATTTTCGTTAACCATTAAAAGGTGTCACTACTACAACATTAAGAGTAAATGTCATTTCATTGAAAAACAAACAAACAAACAAAAAAAAAACAATCCTGCTCTGGCTGTTGATGAGTCACATATAAGCTAAGATAATGCTTTTCTTGTACTGCATGACTTATTTTCTCTCATTTTTCTATGCTCTTTTAAAAACTGCATTTTATGTCTGTGTGGGAGGGGTCAGCGTCTGCCAGCAGTGTGTGTGTATTTCCACAGCTTCTGAGAGCAGGCTGATGGCGAGCTGTGTGGGGAGCCAGCAAAGAAGGGGTTAACAGAGATCCTGACTGAGCTGTGTGGAGCCAGATGTCAGATCAGAAGCTTGTGCCAAGGAAAGAGAAGTTTACACTGATCCTGACATTCTGATATTGCTCAGCAACGGTGCTATAATGTGAGATAATCTGACACATTGTTTCCTCATCATCTGCAGTCAGCAGTGTAGGCCAGAGCGAGGGAGGGGCGGCCGAGGGAGGGGCGGAGGGCAGGAGGACAAAATGGTAAAAAGTGTGTACACGCAGGATGTTTTTGCTGCGGTCAAACAAAATTGGGGAATTTACACATTCTGCAGAGAACAAAAACTCATTGGTTTTGCTGGAAAGCCCAAACGCAGATATATATTAACATTTACATAAAACCATACCAAAGATACAGCAAAAATGCACTGTGTGCACATACCCTGAGGACACAAACAGGTAAAGGAAGCCAGAAAAGAACTAAAGGACAAAGAAGAGAAAGGTGAATGTGCCCGGAGGAGAGACCACCGACCTTTCCAAAAAACTGAAGAAAAGTAATGGGGGGCGCAGAGGCCGAGATTGGGGAAAGGGAAGGTGAAAGAGGATATGTGAGTCCCAGCTAGAGAGGGGAGAAAGGAAAATATCAACTAAAAAACTAAAGACCGAGAAGAAAACAAAGGCAGAGAGGAGGCCGCCTGAAGAGGACTAAGCTGAATCTGGTCAGCACATCGCGGTCAGGGAGCGAAGTCCAGGGAGGATCAGATAGGTGAAAAACACAATTCAGAGGAAGCCGAGGCCCCTTCCATCATTACCGTCTCCAACAAAATGCAGACGCCCCTGTAATCAGTGCCGCCCCTCTGATTAATGACTCACACAACTGATGACTTATTCCATACATTCCTAAAATAGAACAGAGAGCCGGAGCATCAATAGAAAAGTGGCGGGAGGGGAGAGAGGCGCGGGAGGGGAGAGAGAGGCGGGAGGGGAGAGAGAGCGCGAAGAGAAGAGGAGAGGCGGGAGAAGAGGGGCGGGAGAAGAGGGGAGCAGCAAGAGAGGAACAGCGGGAGACAAGATGCGGGAAAGGAGTGGCGGGAGAGGAGAGGCAGGAGAGGAGAGGCAGGAGAGGAGAGGCAGGGGAGGAGAGGCAGGGGAGGAGAGGCAGGGGAGGAGAGGCGGGAGAGGAGAGGCGGGAGAGGAGAGGCGGGCTAAATACATTGTATAAAACCAACTAACAACATCACAAACATAACATGGAAAGCTGGAACCTGCATCCATTCATTATACTGGTATAAGTGTAACGAGGTTCTGTGTTGGTTCTATTTCTGTGTCTTCACAGAGTCTTGTTATGTGTCACATATCTGAAAACACAACTACTCCACGCGATTAAAGCTTCGTAGCCAAGTAATATGGTAGTTGTAGGAGAATGGAGTAGGCCATGTCCATGGTCCTTAGTATGGCCGGACGTACCAATAGTATCAACATATCAATATCTTTATCATTTAGTTTACTGAAACTAGAAAGAAAAGAAAGCCCTTATTGTTCTGACTCCGAATTCTAATCTAGGACAACTTGAGTTCAGTAGCTTCCTCCAGCTATGGGATAATGGGATAAGGATAGAGACGAATATAGAGGGGAAAGAAAAAGAACAAAAAGACAGTTTATAAGATATAAGGTTCAGAGAAAGCTCCGTACTCCTCATCAGCTCCACATGTTACCACCAGGACTATCCTCGCGGGACTCCTAAATAATCCAATCACTCTGTAAATGCATCTCTAAAAGCTGCGGTGTCCAGGAACAAGACCCAAGGGCTCCACGTTTGTATGTATCTATCCCTAGAATCGGTGACCTCCGCCATTAGCTCTTCCATTCGGTGGATTCTAGTCATCTCCTCCAACCTCTCGGCGATACCCGGGGCGTGGGTTGATTTCCAGTGCCTGGGTATGACTGCTCTAGCTGCCTTCTGGGATTTAATGGGCCCAGGAAGCAAGGACAGCAAAGCCACCACAGGTGTTCTCTTAGGTTCCCATCCACTCACCTTCTTGTAGACATCGAATACCGAATTCCAGAATGGTTGAATTTTAGTACAGTCCCACCAGATATGCATCATAGATCCCCTAGATGCTCCACATCTCCAGCAGTTGTCTGGGGCGGAGGGGAAGGCCACGTGGATATTTACGGGACACTGGTACCAGCGAGACAATACTTTATCTCTCTCTTGCGCCAGGCAAGCCATTGACAGCTTGTATGTGAAAAGGCAAGCCCTCTTCCATTCCTCCCCAGACAGCTCCACACCCAGTTCTGTTTCCCATCTACCACAAAATCTAGGTCTGTCCTCTGCCTCCCGATAGTGCAGAGCGGAATAAATGGAGGAGATCAGATGCGTGGGCCAAGCCTCCTCAGAATATAACTGCTCAAATTGTGTTAGTGTAGCTGAAAAATTGGCATTGGTGCCAGTCCTAATTACAAAGGACTGTAACTGAGCATACCCCATCCAAGACCCTCCGACACCAGAGCCGACCAGTGAGGTAGCAGGCGCCAGACTCCCATCTCTAAGGACATGAAACATTCGTGGATCGTCCTTCCTGCTCCATTTAAAAAATGAGGTCACATGCATTGCCGGGGGGGTGGGGGGGAACGAGGGATTGTGGAAAATCGGAGTCAGGTCCCAATCGTTTAGCCAGTACTCCCTTTCTGACCTCAACATCCCATACTCTTAATGCTGAAGATATCACTTGGGCTGCTGGGCCTAGATTAGGTCTGTCAGAGGGGCATAACCAAGGAATATATCTAAGCGGGGTGTCTATGCCACTCTGTTCTATCCCTACCCATTGTTTGGCATTATGGTGGAATTGCCAATCATCAGAACAGCGGCCTTGTAATACGCTGTAAAATTGGGCAGTCCCGCACCCCCCTGAAGTTTATGGCGGTATAAATTGTTACTGCCTATCCTTGGTCTACGTTTACCCCATACAAACCCGGTGATGAGCACACAAAAACGGTTAAAAAAACTAGAAGAGACGTCTATTGGGAGTGTCAGGAACAGAAGTAGGAATCCAGGCAGGAGATCCATGTTTATTGCATTGATACGACCAAACCATGAGATCCACCTCTTATCGTATCTCTGTAATTCGTTGGTCGTTCTCTGAAGCGGGGGGGAGGGGGGGTAGTTCATCTCATACCACTTGGTGGGATCACTGGGTACAACAACCCCTAAATATTTCAGGGCGTCTGGTCTCCATCTGAATGGAAAGTGAGCAGCCAAATGAGCCCTCTCATTCTCCGGAAGGGAAACATCCATAGCCTCGGTTTTAGCAATATTAACCTTGAAATTACTATGTTTTCCCAATTCGTCAAATGCCTTGAAGACAGAGGGAAAAGAGGTCTGGGGCCGCGAAACAAACAAGAGAAGGTCACCTGCAAATAGCGCCGCTTTATATTGGTGAAGGTCCCAACCTATGCCCGTTATAGCTGGGTTTCTCCTAATTGCATTTGCAAGATGTTCCATAATTATTACTTAGATCAGGGGAGACAGAGGGCATCATCCCTGTCGGGTCCCATTATTGATAGGGAAGGAGGCAGACAATCCTCCATTTGCCTGACCCTCACTGAGGGGCAACTGTATAAAGATAAAACCCTATTCAAAAATCGTTCCCCCAGTCCTATCCGCTCCAATGAGGTCCTCATGAAACGCCAACTAACACGGTCTCCGCATCCACCGATACTAAACACATTGGGATAGCTGAGGCCCTCAACCGTGCCATGAGTAACATCAGCTTATTAGTGTTGTCTCTAGCCTCCCTCTCCTGGATGAATCCAACCTGGTCATTGTGGATGATAGATGGGAGGAGAGGGGCCCGGCCACTGGCAAGCAACGTGGAAAACAGTTTACTATCGATATTAATTAATGAGATAGGTCTATAATTCGCGGCCTCACGGCTTAGGGATCACACCAATATGGGCCTCAAGAGACTGGGGACCCAAGGGCTCTCAGGGGAGGTGGAGTTGAAGACCTTCGTTAAGAACGTCGTGATCTGAGATCCAAACTGTTTGAAAAATGTTGCCATGAAACCATCGGGGCCCGGACTCTTCCCTTCCGGAGAGTATTTGATTACCTCCATAACCTCATCCTCTGAGAAGTCTAAGAGATCTACATCACTCGGCTCCAATGTCTCTTCAATACAAGTCCTAGACTTTTTGTCCACTTGCAATTGGTCCATGTCATCATAATGACCTTTCATGTTATAGAGTCGGGTGTAGAAGTCTCTGAACGCTTGTAAAATCTCGTCTGTGTTTTGGGTCATACCTCCACTAGGTAGTCTAAGCTGAGAAACGCATCCGGGCAAACTCCTAGGGTGTAATAGCCTTGCTAGCGGTCTACCACATTTGTCTCCATATTCGTAGACAAACCTATGTAATCATTCTTTGCCCCGTAAGTATTTTTGGTCTATAAGGTGTTTTAGTTTATCTCTAGCAATGGTGAGCTTGGCTAGGGTTTGCTCATGAGAACATTCTAGGGTTGCGATCTGTTGTACCATAGAGTCTATATTTTCTATTTTCTCTCTTTTAAGTCTGGCTCCATGTTTCAAAAGGACCCCTCTAACCACGCATTTCAAAGCCCCCCCCATTGGGTTGGAGTGGCTGTCCGGTCATTCGAACGTACCTCCAGAAATTGCGCAACCACAGTCTTAACCTCAGAGCTGCACATTGCGTCATTTAGAAGGTTGTCATTCTAACGCCACGTCCAGTGTCTGTTGCATTTGACAAAAAATCGGTGCGTGGTCGGACATGCAAATCTGGCCTACAGATGCCCGAACCTGCCATGTCAAAATTCTTTGGCTATTAGGAATAGGTGTATTCTGCTGTCTGAATAAAAGGTATAATCCCTGTCTTTCGGGCTCTCCATATGTCTACCAAACCAAGGTTCTGCATCGCCTTCCTGACCGCGTTTAATTTGGATCGTGAAAGGCCACGTCCTCCTGGAGAGTTGTCCACTGTTGGGTTGAGATTGAAATTAAAAGTCCCCACCCACCAGTATAACCCCCTCTACGAATGTCGCCAACTCGGGCAGGAGCGCCATACACTTTTCCACTGGGTTTTTATTTGGTAGATGCCAGTTACCTATGATGAAAATGGTGGAGACCTCCTGGTCCACAACGGAATCCAGCACAGTATGAGTGAAAGATTTATGTACCGCAATGGAGACACCTCGAGAACGCGCCTGCGGGTTGGAGCTATGTATCCACTCATTATGGCGTCTGCCACCAATGGCAGGGATATGCCCGCTCTTGAAGTGCGTCTCCTGTAAGAGTGATAGCGTGACCCCTTGTTCATGCATTTCTTCAAGTATCTGTGATCGGTTTTTGCGGGGTGTTGAAACCCCTGACATTATAGGAGCAAATATTTATTTGAGCCATTGTGGTAATCTAGAGCAGGGAGAGAGAGCCTACCACGACCACTACTCCGGTCAGATAAGGCAGACGTGGAGAGCAAGAGCGATCGAATCTGTGAACAAGTTAGAAAAAGCAGGAAAAAAGGAAAAGAAGAAAAAAAAAAAAAAAAAAAAAAAGGAGGGGGGGCGGGGTAGGGAAAAAGAAGGTTGAGCAAAATAAGGAGAAGAACTGGAAGATAAAAGAGTAATTAAGGGGAAGTAGGGAATGAGGGGTTAGAGTAGAGAGGGAATGAAAGCCTAAACTAGGTACACTACAAACCAGGTGTCAATAGTTGGGACACCGAAATTAGTAGAGCAAAACCAGAACGTTTGGGATATATTTAGCCTAGCACAGGGAGGGGTGTAGGAAGAGTTAGGGATGGGGAGGGGAAAAAGATAAGAGGATAGGAAGGGGGGTAGGAGAATAGAAGGGGAAGAGGGGGGAAAAGGGGATGGATCTTAGGGAAGAGTAAGGAGGTTTCGAGAGCTTCAAAAGGAGAGGAGAATAACAATCCAACAGTCTGGCAGTATAACAGGCATTAGCTTGATATTCAACAGTCCTCCTGATCAGTTAACGGGGAGGTCGACGGTCTTCATTGAGTCCCTGTCGTCGGCGGGGAGCACCTCCCTGTCTCTGGAATCCCTCCGTTGCCCTCAAAGGAAACTCAGGCCAGCCAATACCAGACACCGGTGGGATCTCCAGGGCCGAGGTGAAAGACAGGATATCGGCAGGAGAGCGTAGAACATGTATCCGTCCTTCCTTCCTGACTTGTAGCTTTAAGGGAAACCCCAGCTGTAGTTGAGGTCATAGTCTTTGAGCACATCCAGCAGGGGGCACAATGCTCTCCTTTTTTGAAGGGTTAATCTTGATAAGTCAGGGAGAATGGCCAGGCTTTTATCTCCGAATCTTCATGGGTCCCCAGCTCTTATTTTGGCTATGATTCTCTCTTTAATAACATAGCGGTGGACCCTACAATACCATCCCGGGGCCATTCAGGATCTGATGGTTTAGGGCCCGATGCCCTATGTGCACTGTCAAATTCAATGGTGTTGGTCAACGGGTCGCCCAGAATCCCATTAAATAAAGACTGTAAAACTCCTGGGAGGTCTCTGGATTCGACACTCAGGCAGTCCTCTTATGCGTATATTGTTACGCCATCCTCTATTCTATTCGAGAGCGTCGACTAAGTGTGTAATTTGATTAGATTGGGTCTGCAACATGGTCTGTTGAGACCTACACATCTCCTCCAGGGCTGCGATTCTTAGGGCATGGTCTTGTCCCTGGGCATCCAGTCTTGTCACCTCACCCCTCAAGCAGGACCACTCGCTCCTGTATTCCTGTTCTAGGCGTGTGATATATGCCTCCATACCTTCCCTGGTAGGGATGGAGGCCATACAGGCTTTCAGGTCACCCAGCTCGCTGATACTTTGCAGCTGGCCGTTCTTAGGGAACAACATGTCAGAGGCCAGTCCATTAGGGCTATAGGGGGAATCCCGAGCCCGCCCTGGGGGTCCCATGTTGGCTCCAGAAGCTAGGTTTGCAATAGGTATCTGTGGTGGCATGCACGAGGGATCTCTCTCTCCTTCTCTTCCCCCAGCCTGCAGGGTAAACAATCCTGGAGCTACATGAGCTGATAGTGCGGAGAGGGATTATTCTCTCCACTTCTCCGCTGTCTACAGCCTCCCTGACCCTGTGCTGCTGCAGGGGAACCCCCACTACTGCCCGGTACCTTGACTGTGCGCTCACACCATCTACCTTCTCTGCAGCCTGTCTGCAGCAGGAGCCTCGTGTCTGGACTCCCTCTGCTCTGCTCCGTCCCCCACTGGCCAGCTGAACCTCTGATGAGCAGGATTGCAGCTCCGGAGCGACTGCTGCGGGTCCGGCGTTCTCCTCCATGCAGTCGCTCACTCCCGCGGTGGCCATCTTGAGGGAAGTTGATTTGGCGGGGACCTGGTCTGTTGCGTCTGATGGACGTCTTAAGGGTCCGCTGGGCCTGCGGATCGGTTCCTGGTGGTCTCCCCGACTTCCCCTTTGGCATAAGTCTCCTCTGCACCTCAGAAAGCTGAAGAAATACGGCAGGTAAAAGGGCCTGGGAGCGGGAGCTGCGACAACCGGAGTCTTCACCCCTCCATAGCTCTTGGTGAGGATTTTGAAGAGACTCAGTGTTTGCAGCCTAACACCTCTCAGTGGGCAGTGACCCCCAATGTCGGTGTAACGTCCTCAGAGGCTTTTTTTGGCCATTTAAGACTCTGTCACCACTTTTGAAATTGGGGAGGTGATGTGGGCGTGGCCAGATATGCAAATAGATCAGATTTACAAATTGTCTTATACACAAAATGGACCTCGAGGCTGTAGGTCTATGAGAGGTGGGCGGGGGCGAGAAAAAACAGGCGCAGATCTAAATGTAAAAGTACAACACTTATCAAAAGCACACAGGGTGAGGAGGCTCACCTTTACTGTGAGGGTGAGGAGGCTCACCTTTACTGTGAGGGCGAGGCGGCTCACCTTTACTGTGAGGGCGAGGCGGCTCACCTTTACTGTGAGGGCGAGGCGGCGCACCTTTACTGTGAGGGCGAGGAGGCTCACCTTTACTGTGAAGGCGAGGAGGCTCACCTTTACTGTGAGGGCGAGGAGGCTCACCTTTACTGAGGGCGAGGAGGCTCACCTTTACTGTGAGGGCGAGGAGGCGCACCTTTACTGTGAGGGCGAGGAGGCTCACCTTTACTGTGAGGGCGAGGAGGCGCACCTTTACTGTGAGGGCGAGGAGGCTCACCTTTACTGTGAGGGCGAGGAGGCTCACCTTTACTGTGAGGGCGAGGAGGCTCACCTTTACTGTGAGGGCGAGGAGGCTCACCTTTACTGTGAGGGCGAGGAGGCGCACCTTTACTGTGAGGGCGAGGAGGCTCACCTTTACTGTGAGGGCGAGGAGGCTCACCTTTACTGTGAGGGCGAGGAGGCTCACCTTTACTGTGAGGGCGAGGAGGCTCACCAGGTACACCTAGCTGTGTGTGTTCTGGCCTCTCGGTGTTTTGGTGTGACGACCACCCGCTGTGAGGCTGAGCTGCTGGTAAGGCGGCACCCCGAGAACCCCGAGACCCGTTACCCCTATACAGGATCTGGAAGTACAGCAGAGCCCAGGAGGTGGCTGCCTATGATAAGCAGCGGACCGAAGCAGGAAGGGAATAAAAACCAGGATCCGAAAACAGTCAGGAGTCTGAGTCATACCGGGAGGGCAGCAAAGGTGCAAAATCGTCATACTGTAGAAGGGTTAATAATCCAGGCACAGGTCAGAGTCAAAACCAAATACCACTAGATCACTGGGGAACCAAGACTATATCAGGCGGCCTGCAGGACAGGCTCCAATGTATATGAAGGACGAGGATACCTTCCGTAGGCTGGAGCTCACAGCCTGATGATCTCATCCCGACCGCCCCTAGAACCAGGCCAGATGGTGATACATGACTGGCACCAACCACCCCACTTCTGACAGCAGAACGAAGGCTGCGCCTATCAACACCTCTACAGGGCCCGCTCCTCTGCAACCAACATCACCCACAGGAGAAACACAGCGGTGCCCAGCGACAGAGGCAGACGTCGAAGGAGCAGATCCATATGAGGACAAGGCCCTCCTATCACCGGCACCATCAGCCAAAGGAATCCGGCGCCTCCCAGTGGCCGAGGCAGGAACACCAGCCACCGAGTCCAATGGCAACGTGACATTTGGCTTCTCTCTGGCTGTTCTGTCTAATCTCTCAGCCCTTCTTTCTGGCGGGATAGTCCATGTTTTAGCCTCGCACTCTGATGGCCACTTTACACGTCCCGATATCGGCGTCCAACTCCAATAAAAAGTCACGTGGTTCGTGCGTTGGCCCCGATATCGTTCGTGGCGTTGTGTGGTGTAAATGTCCCATACGATGAACGAACGATGCCAAAACGATATCGGGGATCAAATGAGCAGCTCTCCAACCACCACATATTGGATGGATGTTGTGGCCGATCGTGCTGTGTGATGGCCCAACAACTATGTGGAGCACAACTTCCCCCTATTCTCTCCCATGTTAAATGGTCGTTCCTGGGTCGGCCGT
>JARQOC010000005.1:4140034-4244897 GCA_033576535.1 Allobates femoralis
GGCAGCTTGAACTTGTTTGGATGTTAGTCGAGGTTCTTTATCCACCATCCGCACAATCTTGCGTTGAAATCTCTCATCAATTTTTCTTTTCCGTCCACATCTAGGGAGGTTAGCCACAGTGCCATGGGCTTTACACTTCTTGATGACAATGCGCACGGTAGACACAGGAACATTCAGGTCTTTGGAGATGGACTTGTAGCCTTGAGATTGCTCATGCTTCCTCACAATTTGGTTTCTCAAGTCCTCAGACAGTTCTTTGGTCTTCTTTCTTTTCTCCATGCTCAATGTGGTACACACAAGGACACAGGACAGAGGTTGAGTCAACTTTAATCCATGTCAACTGGCTGCAAGTGTGATTTAGTTATTGCCAACACCTGTTAGGTGCCACAGGTAAGTTACAGGTGCTGTTAATTACACAAATTAGAGAAGCATCACATGATTTTTCTAACAGTGCCAATACTTTTGTCCACCCCCTTTTTTATGTTTGGTGGAATTAGATCCAATTTGGCTTTAGGACAATTCTCTTTGTGTTTTTTCATTGAAGACAAATTAAATGAAGATAATAATAGCAAAGAATTTGTGATTGCAATCATTTTCAGGAAGAAACTGAGGATTATCTGACAGAATTGCAGGGGGGTCAATACTTTTGGCCATGACTGTATGTGTGGAGGAGAGGAGGAGGTCTTGGGAGCATCAAAGACTGTGTGTGGGAAGATAGTGGGAGGTTAGTTTAGAGATATATGGGGGGACAGATTGTGGACGGCTTTGTAGGTCGGTGTTAATAATCTGAACTGGACACGCTGGTGAATTGGGAGCCAGTGAAGAGATTTGCAGAGAGGACAAACAGGGGAGTAGCGAGGAGAGAGGTGGATTCAGCAGAGTTAAGGACAGATTGGAGAGGTGCAAGAGTGTTAGCAGGGAGGTCACAGAGGAGGTTGCAGTAGTTGAGACGAGAGGTGATGAGGGCATGCACAAGCATTTTAGTAGATTGAGGACTGAGGAAGGGATGGATTCTGGAAATATTCTTGAGCTGAAGGTGGTGAGAGTTTGGATGTGCGGTGTGAAGGACAAGGCAGAGTCTAGAGTTACTCTGAGGCAGCGGATTTCATGTGTGGGAGAGAGCATGATGCCATTAACTGGGATAGGTAGATCAGATATGGGAGATACGCGAGATGGAGGAAAGATGATGACTTCTGATTTGTCCACATTGAGTTTTAGGAAGTGACAGGAGAAGAAGGAGGATATGGCTGATAGACACTCCGGGATTCTGGACAGCAGAGAGGAGAAGGAGGATATGGCTGATAGACACTCCGGGATTGTGGACAGCAGAGAGGAGAAGGAGGAGGATATGGCTGATAGACACTCCGGGATTGTGGACCACAGGGTAGAGACATCTGGGCAAATCACTAAATAGATGCATCCAACCTTTGCCTGTGTGGACTAGTTGACCATGTGTTGTGTTTCAGAATATAATATAAGATTATCATACTCACCTCTAACTCTCCACAGAGCTCTTCCCCACCCTACACCTCCTTTCATCTTTGTCCATCACCCTTCCCATCCTCTCCATAGTGCTGCACCAACCTATTTCTCCTCCCTCTCACCTCTATAACCCTACTCATGCTGTCTGGTTTGCGAGTGATCTAAGACTTACAACCTCCATCATTTGAACCTCCCAATCTCATCTCCAAGACTTTTCTTGTGCTGCACCAGTTGTCTGGAATGCACTACCTCAAATAATCCGGTTAATTCCCAAAATCTACAGTTTAAAATGTGACTTAAAAACATGTCTGTTTAGATATTACATCACTCACTTTTCTCAGTTCTCCTTTCCCACATACCTCAGAACAGCACTTAGCATCAGTGCATGCCCAGATACTGAGTGATATCTGGTGTAACAGCGGTGTACCGGCACTGACACGCCGCCTCCTCTCGGCAGAGACACCAATGTACTCACCACCACAGTCGGCCATCTGTGTCTTCCCAACATCCCTCTCCAGCTCCGTCCACCCACACACAGGGGCCTGCACACGTCGCGGAGGTCTCCTAGCTACATTCTTAGGGCACACATCTTAAAGGGGCAGTACATATACTCCAAACGTTTCCTCCGCCAATGGCTTGGAATTATTGTGTATTTAACCCCATCATTACCAATGACGAGTTTAGCAGTCATGGAAAGGGAGGAGGAAGAAATCGGGCAACCAACTCTCTCAATGAAGCTCCAATTTGCAGTGTAGCTGTAGGCAGATGGGACGGACCGGCGGTGCACGCTTGTCAGCAAAACATGTCATATATGAAAGAAAAGGCCGCACTCACGGCTCTTCTTATGCGTGTCCGGATTTATTCCAAATTGAGGGTACATTGTGCAGGGAGGGAGGGGGTGCAGAGGAGGACGACGGCACAATGTTTCGCGCTGGAGGCGCTTCTGCACAATGTACCCTTAATTTGGAATAAATCCAAACTCGCATAAGAAGTGCGGTGAGTGCGGCATTTTCTTTCATACATCAATCAGACTGATCGATCACATCATGATCGCGCAGAAAAATGCTGAATATAAGCATTCCCTGCGCGATTACTGCAGGAGCCGGGCGGTCAGCTGTGCCCAGCTCCTGCCCTCATCCCCTGCCTGTGCCCACTGCCCCTCCACTCCTGTGCTTGGTCCTCGGTCTACTCCTTCCACTTCCCTTCTCCCTCCTATTCCCGGTCTTCTCTCCCTGCTCTCCTCCCGTCCGCTCTCCTCCTCTATCCTGTGCCGGGTGCCCGCCCGCTGGCTCTGCCCCGCTCCTCTCAGCCTCATCACCTGCATACATTTCTTGTAGGTCTAGTTTCCAAAATGGGATCACTTGTGGGGGAGTTTTCACTGTTTTGGCACAGTGGGGCTCTCCAAATGTGACACCCACAGACCATTCCATCAATATCTGCATTCCAAAATGTCACTCCTTCAGAGCCCTGCCATGCGCCCAAACAGTAGTTTCCTATCACATATAAGGTATCGGTGAACTTAGGACAAATTGCCCAACAAATTTTGGGATCCATTTGATCCTTTCGCCCTGTTAGAATTAAAAAATTGAGGCTAAAAGAACATTTTTGTGCAAAAAAATAAAGACTTTTTTATTTTCACAGCTCAACTTTTTAAAATTCTATGAAGCACCTGGAGGCTCAATGTGCTCAGCTCCCGTCTACATAGGTTCCCTGGGGGGGGTCTAGTTTCCAAAATGGGGTCACTTGTGGGGGAGCTCCAATGTTTAGGCACACAGGGACTCTCCATACATGACATGGTGTCCGCTAACAATTGGAGCTGATGTAAAGTAACAAGTGGGAAATGTTATTTATTAACGATTTTGTGGCACAGAACTCTCTGGTTTAGCAGAATAAAAATTAAAATCTTGAAAAATTGCAAATTTTTTGCCAAATTTTTGATTTTTTTCACAAATAAATGCAAAAATTATCGACCTAAATTTACTACTAACATGAAGCCCAATATGTCACAAAAAACAGTCTCAGAATCGCTAGGATCCGTTGAAGCTCCAGAGATATTACATCATAAAGGGAGAGTGGTCAGAATTACAAAAAATGGTCTGGTCATTAAGCTGCAAAGTGACTCGGTCCTTAAGGGGTTAAAGGGGTCGGGCGCTCTAAACTGATCATTGTGCAGACACTCTATGTGACTGCAGACCTCTCAGACCTCCCGGTGCCCCCGCACTGTGCGCTACTAGGATTCACCGTTTCTAAACCGGGAACGGACCTCAGTTATGCGGTATGCATGTTCCCGGCCAGAGCCCCTCCCCCTTGACTAGTGGGTGTGGCCTAAATCAATAAAAGTGTATGGAGAAAGCCATGCGCACTAGATGGCTACGCCTACTAGTCAAACGTGCCAGCTCCATACACCTTTATTGAGTGAGGCCGTGCCGACTTGTCTTGTTGGTGCCAGGAACATAATTGTGGTCCGTTCCCGGTTTACAAAAATGGCAAATCCTTGTATGACACAGAGCGGAGGCTGGGAGGATCGACACAGAGGGACTGCAAAATTATCAATTTTAGACTGGACAACCCCTTTAAGGCAACCTTCCCATGTAGGGGGGTGCCTGAGCAGTTAGGTTCATAATGTGCCAGTTATCGCTTGTAAACCAATCTGCTGTCTATCAGTGAATCCGATCCTGTTCTCCCTGTCTCCAGTACCCGCTCAGCCCTGCCCGTCTCCAGTACCCGCTCAGTCCTGCCCGTCTCCAGTACCCGCTCAGCCCTGGCCGTCTCCAGTACCCGCTCAGTCCTGCCCGTCTCCAGTACCCGCTCAGTCCTGCCCGTCTCCAGTACCCGCTCAGTCCTGCCCGTCTCCAGTACCCGCTCAGTCCTGCCCGTCTCCAGTACCCGCTCAGCCCTGCCCGTCTGCAGTACCCGCTCAGCCCTGCCCATCTCCAGTACTTGCTCTGCCCTGCCCGTCTCCAGTACCCAATCAGCCCTGCTCGTCTCCAGTACTCGCTCAGCCCTGCCCGTCTCCAGTACTCGCTCCGTCCTGCCCGTCTCCAGTACCCGCTCAGCCCTGGCCGTCTCCAGTACTTGCTCTGACCTGCCCGTCTCCAGTACCCGCTCAGCCCTGCCCGTCTCCAGTACCCGCTCAGCCCTGCCCGTCTCCAGTACCCGCTCTTCCCTGCCCGTCTCCAGTACCCGCTCAGCCCTGCCCGTCTCCAGTACCCGCTCAGCCCTGCCCATCTCCAGTATCCGCTCAGCCCTGGCCATCTCCAGTACCCGCTCAGTCCTGCCCGTCTCCAGTACCCGCTCAGCCCTGGCCGTCTCCAGTACCCGCTCAGCCCTGCCCATCTCCACTACCCACTCAGTCCTGCCCGTCTCCAGTACCCGCTCAGTCCTGCCCGTCTCCAGTACCCGCTCAGCCCTGGCCGTCTCCAGTACCCGCTCAGCCCTGCCCGTCTCCACTACCCGCTCAGTCCTGCCCGTCTGCAGTACCCGCTCAGCCCTGCCCATCTCCAGTACCCGCTCAGCCCTGCCCGTCTCCAGTACCCGCTCAGCCCTGGCCGTCTCCAGTACTTGCTCTGCCCTGCCCGTCTCCAGTACTTGCTCTGACCTGCCCGTTTCCAGTACTCGCTCCGTCCTGCCCATCTCCAGTACCCGCTCAGCCCTGCCCGTCTCCAGTACTTGCTCAGCCCTGGCCGTCTCCAGTACCCGCTCAGCCCTGGCCGTCTCCAGTACTTGCTCAGCCCTGCCCGTCTCCACTACCCGCTCAGTCCTGCCCGTCTGCAGTACCCGCTCAGCCCTGCCCATCTCCAGTACCCGCTCAGCCCTGCCCGTCTCCAGTACCCGCTCAGCCCTGGCCGTCTCCAGTACTTGCTCTGCCCTGCCCGTCTCCAGTACTTGCTCTGACCTGCCCGTTTCCAGTACTCGCTCCGTCCTGCCCATCTCCAGTACCCGCTCAGCCCTGCTCGTCTCCAGTACTTGCTCTGCCCTGCCCGTCTCCAGTACCCGCTCAGCCCTGCCCGTCTCCAGTACTTGCTCTGCCCTGCCCGTCTCCAGTACCCGCTCAGTTCTGCCCGTCTCCAGTACCTGCTCAGCCCTGCCTGTCTCCAGTACTTGCTCTGCCCTGCCCGTCTCCAGTACCTGCTCAGCCCTGCCCGTCTCCAGTACCCGCTCAGTTCTGCACGTCTACAGTACTTGCTCTGCCCTGCCCGTCTCCAGTACCCGCTCAGCCCTGCCCGTCTCCAGTACCCGCTCAGCCCTGCCCGTCTCCAGTACTCGCTCCATCCTGCCCGTTTACAGTACCCGCTCAGCCCTGCCTGTCTCCAGTACCCGCACCATCTTATGTCCCTGACCATAGGGTCAGCTGCTGCAGTATTGGGGACTGCCCTGGTGTGGTACCAGGTGTCCACCCACTGCCCAGTCCATCCTCACCATCAGAGGCTCCAGTGAAGAGCCAGTAGACACCTAGTCACAGCTCTTCATGGTGCGCCCAGTCCGTGGTGCAGTGGGTCCATACACACACACTGGCGTAATAAACAGTTCACGAAGCTTTGCAGGAATACGTTCATTTATTACAGGCTGCGGCACTAAATACAAGCCCTGATCACCACTTGTGCCCTCCTGTCTCCTCACATTGTACACTGACAGTCATCGCTCCAGCCTGAATTGTTGGACTAGGCGTAACCTGTGACATCTGAGATTGCTGTCACATAACAGCTTTATCATTTATTGGTGCTACATAGAAAAGAAATACAATTCTATTATAATTCATAATAATAAATCCCATCCGGACCCTGGACAGGATGTAATATCGGCTGTGTACGTCCTCCATGAAGACTGGGACACAGACCTCACCGGATGAGAAATGAGTTCACCCATTTGCAGATTTTCTTTATTATTTGCAAAACCAAAAGAATATTCTCAGAGAAAAGTAAAGTGTAAAGAGTCATTAATGTTACATGTCAGAGGGACAAGAGCAGATTCTGGAGCAACAGAAAGAGATGGCGTCTACTAAACCGGACAAAAAGAAGAGAGCAATCTGATTACATGAAGGTCAAATAAGGAGGAGGCAATAAAAGGTTTACCTGGGGTGTCCTTTATCTGGGGTGTCCTTTACCTGGGAACTCCTTTACCTGGGACCTCCTTTACCTGGGACCTCCTTTTCCTGGGACCTCCTTTACCTGGGACCTCCTTTTCATGGGACCTCCTTTACCTGGGACCTCCTTTTCCTGGGGCGTCCTTTTCCTGGGGCGTCCTTTTCCTGGGGCGTCCTTTTCCTGGGGCGTCCTTTTCCTGGGGCGTCCTTTACCTGGGAACTCCTTTACCTGGGAACTCCTTATGTCCTTTACCTGGGACCTCCTTTACCTGGGACGTCCTTTACCTGGGATCTCCTTTACCTGGGACGTCCTTTACTCGGGACGTCCTTTACCTGGGGGGATGTCCTTTACCTGGGACGTCCTTTACCTGGGATCTCCTTTACCTGGGACGTCCTTTACTCGGGACGTCCTTTACCTGGGGGGGGATGTCCTTTACCCGGGACGTCCTTTACCTGGGATCTTCTTTACCCGGGACGTCCTTTACCTGGGATCTCCTTTACCTGGGACGTCCTTTACTCGGGACGTCCTTTACCTGGGGGGATGTCCTTTACCTGGGACGTCCTTTACCTGGGATCTCCTTACTTCTTTCTTACGGTCATTATTGATTCTCTTTTCATAAATATATAGAAGTTGGGGTATTTAAACCGCGCTGCCAATCATTCCAATAATATTCAAATTCAAAGCGTTGGCATGAAGGTGATTACAGATCATTAAAGATCAGGTGACCTGTCAATCTGATTATGTAATTTACATGGTCGCGTCTCCATGTCATAAACAACATATTGGAAAGACATCTCAGACATTACATCATTTCACATAGGCATAATATAAGGAAAGGCTGCGAGCTCCCTGGTCTATCCAGACACTTTGCTGTTCATCATCATAATAATCCCGGGATATGGTGGTGTTGCCTATTGAACAAATACCTGCTCATGAAACCAATAGGAATGATTTGCTTTCTAAGGCCGGATTCACATTTGCGTTTGCAAGCGCAGCGTTTGTTGCGTATGCGTATACGCAATTAAAAACGCAGGCAAACGCTGCGTATTTTGTCCCCAGACAGATGCGCAAACCTTAATTAAAACGCTGCGTTTGCTTGTGTATGGTTGCGGTTTCTGCATGCGTACACGTTTTTTGTGCGATCCAGGAGGCACAGATCTATCAGAAAGATCAATGCTGATCACCAGGGAATGGACGTAATTACTTACTGTATATAGAGGCTGTAGGCTGGGATATGGGCGGCACATGGGAGGGACTGCAATTCTGTTTATGCTCATGCGCAATGAGTTGTACACATGCGTATCAAAGGCTGACATCCGCAAGACCTTGCGTACGCTTGTGTTCCCATAGACAATAATGCATTGTTTATGTGCATTCGTACGCATGCGGAATTATTGACCGCCAAAAAATGCAACGTCGCATTCGAAGGGCGCGGAAATTCCACACGCAGGTACGCATACGCACACAAACACATGCCTACGCATGTCCCTGCGGACGACTGCGTACTGCATGTTAAAGATTCATCCGCAATACGCTTGCGGATTTAGAATTTGATTTCCGCAGCGCGCGCTGCGCTTGCAAATGCAAATGTGAAGGCAGCCTAAGGCCGGCTTCACACCACGGCCAGATCCGATCCTGACAGCCCCGGACTGGATCTGGACACAGAACCAGAGGGCCAATTATGCCCTCCGGTCCGGTGTGCATACGGATGCCGCTAATTGCAGTCACAGCTGCTAATAATTAAAGATCGCGGCTAGCAGGGAGCAGAGCCACGGTCCTGAACTGTAAGCATGGGACAGCTCCGTGGTGCTGAAGTTCAGCACCGGCCAGCACTGAGCTTCAGCACCCGGCATCTGGCTCCGGTGTGATCCGGCGCCATAGATTCCCCATGTTAGGGGGCGCCGGATCACACCGGACCGGGAGGATCAGCTTTTTACCCCCGGACACAAAAAAGCTGCATGCAGCATTTTTGTGTACGGGAGAAAAATCCAAATCCTCCCGGACAGATAGCTGCCATCCGGCTCCATAGCATACTATGGGGCTGAAATCCGGTCCGGGGCTGTCCAGTTCACCCCTGACCGTCTCGGATTGGATCTGGCTGTGATGTGAAGCCGCCTAAGAAGGAAACATACTGGATTTTTAAATTAGGATCCCTGAAGCCAAATGGAATAAATTACACAACAGACCTTTTATCTGAGAGATTCCGGAGCTGATTTTCTTCCTAAAAATCAGTGAGTTTCTATGGAGGATGTGGATTACTTCAGTATGGAGGATGTGGATCACTTCACTGTGGAGGATGTGGATCACTCCACTGTGGAGGATGTGGATTACTTCACTGTGGAGGATGTGGATCACTTCACTGTGGAGGATGTGGATCACTTCACTATGGAGGATGTGGATCACTTCACTGTGGAGGATGTGGATCACTTCACTATGGAGGATGTGGATCACTTCACTGTGGAGGATGTGGATCACTTCACTGTGGAGGTTGTGGATCACTTCACTGTGGAGGATGTGGATCACTTCACTGTGGAGGATGTGGATCGCTTCACTGTGGAGGATGTGGATCACTTCAGTATGGAGGATGTGGATTACTTCACTATGAGGATGTGGATCACTTCACTATGGAGGATGTGGATTACTTCAATATGGAGGATGTGGATCACTTCACTATGGTGGATGTGGATCACTTCACTATGGAGGATGTGGATCACTTCAGTATGGAGGATGTGGATTACTTCACTATGGAGGATGTGGATTACTTCACTATGGAGGATGTGGATTACTTCACTATGGAGGATGTGGATTACTTCAATATGGAGGATGTGGATCACTTCACTATGAGGATGTGGATTACTTCACTATGAGGATGTGGATCACTTCACTATGGAGGATGTGGATCACTTCAATATGGAGGATGTGGATCACTTCACTATGGAGGATGTGGATCACTTCACTATGGAGGACGTGGATCACTTCACTATGGAGGACGTGGATCACTTCACTATGGAGGACGTGGATCACTTCACTATGGAGGATGTGGATCACTTCAATATGGAGGATGTGGATCACTTCACTATGGTGGATGTGGATCACTTCACTATGGTGGACGTGGATCACTTCACTATGGAGGACGTGGATCACTTCACTATGGAGGACGTGGATCACTTCACTATGGAGGATGTGGATTACTTCAATATGGAGGATGTGGATCACTTCACTATGGTGGATGTGGATCACTTCACTATGGTGGATGTGGATCACTTCACTATGGTGGATGTGGATCACTTCACTATGGTGGATGTGGATCACTTCACTATGGTGGATGTGGATCACTTCACTATGGTGGATGTGGATCACTTCACTGTGGAGGATGTGGATCACTTCACTGTGGAGGATGTGGATTACTTCAGTGTGGAGGATGTGGATCACTTCACTATGGAGGATGTGGATCGCTTCACTATGGAGGATGTGGATCACTTCACTATGGAGGATGTGGATCACTTCACTGTGGAGGATGTGGATCACTTCACTATGGATGATGTGGATTACTTCAGTGTGGAGGATGTGGATCACTTCACTATGGAGGATGTGGATCACTTCACTGTGGAGGATGTGGATCACTTCACTGTGGAGGATGTGGATCACTTCACTGTGGAGGATGTGGATCACTTCACTGTGGAGGATGTGGATTACTTCAGTGTGGAGGATGTGGATCACTTCAGTGTGGAGGATGTGGATCACTTCAGTGTGGAGGATGTGGATCACTTCACTATGGAGGATGTGGATCACTTCACTATGGAGGATGTGGATCACTTCACTATGGGAACATGTTTATAACATGAATTTGTTAGAAGTAATATGTGAACTATCCCTTATGATAATAGTGTTCTATGAGGTATCATATTGCTATAATATAGATCCCTGGAAGCCATGTGAAGTTGTTAGAACAGCATTAGAAAGAATAGAGGAATGGAGGAATTTTACACTCAAACTTCTTTTAGGATTTTAGGAGTTTTTCCTTGCGGACATCAAAAAAATTAGAGCTAGATGGAAAACAGTGAAGAGGAAAATAATAATAATATGTTTATAATAATCTACAATGGGTTAATAATTTTTGAAAAAAATCCTTTCCATATCTATTTTTCTGAGATGAGATGTTGTTGATCTATGTATTTTTTGTGTATGTAGAGCATGACAAGGTTTTTTTGTATATAAGATTTTCTATGTATTTCTACCTTATATCTATTACAGGGGACGTGCACCTTCATATGAAAGGAGCTGCTACAATAGGATGACACAGGGTAACTACGTCCCACCCTAATTAACAGATTTTGTAAGAATGTCTATAACAATGTTTTGTAGGTGGTGGATAATGATGACGTCGGTGGTTTTTCCTGATGAAGGTCTGTGAACCTTGAAACGCGTAGAATAAAAATCACCTTCACGCCAACTCTTTGAATATTCTTGGAATGATTGGCAGCGCGGTTTAAAAATCCTAACTTTATATTTTTATGAAAATCGTTTTATTAAAGGGGAGACCACAGAAGCCAAAGTAACAGTATTGACGATTATAGTGGTTGTGACTTTCACAACCATACCAGGTGAGCATATTCCCTTAAACGGATAAGTTTCATTTGTGTTGGTAACGCCCTATGGTAGCGCCTGGTTTCTTTTTCAGATTTCTATATTCATTATTGATCCTCTGTCATCTTAGTTAGAGGCATAGCTCAGGATGCTTATATTGTAGGGTACTGTAAAGAACGAATCGCACTCACCGAATGAATGGCGACATTTCTTCTATTCCAAAAGGCCAAGAACACATGGACACGGAAAAAAAGGAAAACAGGAAGAACAAAAGCCGTTTCACGCTAGGTATGCGCTTCAACAGGTTCAATATGAGTACTGAACCCACTGAACCGTAGATCTAGCGTGAAACAGCCATTGTTCATCCTGTTATCCTCCCTCCTGTGAAGAGCAGACCTAGCGTGAAACAGATGCTGTTCGTCCTGTTATCCTCCTTCTACCTGTGAAGCGCAGACCTAGTGTGAAACGGCCATTGTTTGTCCTGTTATTCCCCTCCTTGAAGCGCAGACTTAGCAGAAAAAATGGCCTTTGTTTGCCCTGTTATTCTCCCTCCTGTAAAGAGCAGACCTAGCGTGAAGCGGCAGTTGTTTGTCCTGTTATCCTCCCTCCTATGTGTCTGTGTCCATGTGTTCTCAGCCTTTTGGAATAAAAAGAACTATCACCAATCCTCTATTGAGTGCTATTTGTTCTTTAAAGTACCGTATATACTCGTGTATAAGCCGAGTTTTTCAGCCCAAAATTTGGGCTGAAAAGTCTACCCCTCGGCTTATACACGGGTCATATACGGCATGGAGTGGTGGGGGCTGTGTCCCGGGGCTGTGGAGGCTGGAGGAGGCGGGGGGAGGCTGCTGTATGAGCGGCTTCGTCACGTGGGGCCGCTCATTAAATATGCACTGCTTCCCCCTGTCAATCAGCGGAAGGGGGAAGCAGTGCATATAGCCCCCAAATGCTGGCACTCGCCCCCACTTGTAAGGGCCCCCTTCCCGCTGGTTATATTACCATCCCGGTCTTCTGATCAGCGCCGCTCCTCGGTGCTCCGTCCGTCCGTCCTGCTACATCCGGGATCTCCGGCCGTCGCAGGCATATGACGTCATCGCGCGACGGCCGGGGATCCCGGATGTAGCAGGACGGGAGCAGCGAGGACGGAGCGCCGAGGAGCAGCGCTTATCAGAAGACCGGGATGGTAAGAGAAGCGGGGGGGCCCTTGCAAGGGGGGGCGAGTGCCAGCATTTGGGGGCTGCTGGGGACCCCCAGGGGGCTGCTGGGGACCCCCAGGGGGCTGCTATATGTACCCCTGGGGGCCTGCTGTATACCACTAGGGCTGCTGTATACTACCACTGGGGCTGCTGTATACTACCACTGGGGCTGCTGTATACTACCACTGGGGCTGCTGTATACTACCACTGGGGCTGCTATATACTACCACTGGGGAGGCCTGTATACCACTGGGGGGGGCCTGTATACCACACAGCTGGGGGCTGTATACCACACTGCTGGGGGCTGTATACCTGTGCTGGAGTCCACCCTCGGCTTATACACGAGTCAATAGGTTTTTCCAGATTTTTGGGGCAAAAGTAGGGGGTCGGCTTATACACGGGTCGGCTTATACATGAGTATATACGGTACCTGGATTGTGGACGGACTGTGCCTGAAATATGCACCTGGAGACATGAGAGCGGCTTCTTTGGGCTGAACCCGGCGGTATCTGTGGATCCCGTGGAGAGAAAGCGAGTAAAAGGTAGCGGCTGGCTCTTTCTATTTTATTGGATGTACATGTTTAGAAAGCAAGTACGGCTCGTTTCTTATGTCCACAGTACATTTCCTTCATAGATCCTGATCACAGTTGGTCAATGTTAATATTTTGCTATTATAGGATTTTCCAATATCCCAACAAGAATATGATTTTGTATCAATTTAAATTCTCTAATAAGTTTTAGAATTTTATTTACTAGTAAAGATTTTCCACATTTACAACATCAAAACTGTTTCTCTCCTATGTGACATTTCTTATGTTTAATGACACTTGATTTATCTGTGAAGCATTTCCCACATTGTGGACACGGATACGGCTTCTCTCTCGGTGGATTCTTTCATGTATGATAAGGTTTGGTCTGCCCGTGAAGCATTTCCCACACAGTGAACAGGAGTACGGCTTCTCCCCTGTGTGGGTTCTCTCGTGTCTAACAAATTTGATTTATCTATAAAGCATTTCCCACATTCTTGACATGAAAACGGCTTCTCCCCCGTATGGCTTTTTCATGTGTAACGAGACTTGTTCTGTCTGTAAAGGTTTCCCACATTCTGAACATGAGTACGGCTTCTCTCCTGTGTGAATTCTCCGTGTGAAACCAGATTGGCCTTTTCAGTAAACCGTTTCCCGCACAGTGAACAGGAGTACGGCTTCTTCTCCTGTGTGGACTTTCGCATGTCTAGCCAGGTGTGATTTATTTATAAAACGTTTCCCACATTCTGAACATGAGTGCGGCTTCTCTCCTCCGCGTGAGTGATATCTTCTGGTGATTTATCCGGTGAATTGTGATTAACAGATTTTGTTGTAAAAAACTTTCCACACTCAGAACATGAATACGGCTTCTCCCCTGTGTGACTTCTCGCATGTATAACGAGATGCGATTTATCTGTAAAGCATTTCCCACATATTAAACAGGTGTACGGCTTCTCCCCTGTGTGACTTCTCTCGTGTATAACAAGATGTGATTTATCTATAAAGCCTTTCCCGCACTTTGAACATGAATACGGCTTCTCTCCTGTGTGAGTTCTCTCATGTGCAACAAGATACAATTCATCTGTGAAGCATTTCCCACATTGTGAACAGTAGTACGGCTTCTCCGCTATGTGAACTCCTCTGAGCTGTGATTGGTTAGGAGAAGGTTCCTCGTGATCAGGGAGGTTATATGATACATTTCTTCTGTGAAGCTTTGTTGGTACAGCTGGACACTTTTCTCCTGAGGAGTACTGCAGGGTATCTTCATCTTCTTCTTTATAATTTGGAAATAACATAAAGTTTCCTTCAGCGTTCTTATTAGGACTTTCTGTCAAAATTAAAAGTGGATTTCAGGATTATTATAAACCACACAGTAGACAAAGTTATGACATTCACAATAAACTGGAAACACGCATGCAGTTTTGATGTCTTTTTTTTTTAGTGAAATCCAGAAGTGGAGAGTAATTATAAATGTGGGTTTACCTTAAACAATTTGGCAGTGCTACACGACTACTGATCTGTATATTTACTCATCGGTGGTTGTTTAAACACCTGTCTACACAAGCAGAATGCACCGAGCAAGGCGCACCGAGCAAGGCGCACCGAGCAAGGCGCACCGAGCAAGGGGCACAGAGCAAGGCGCACTGAAGCAAGGCGCACTGAAGCAAGGCGCACAGAGCAAGGCGCACAGAGCAAGGCGCACAGAGCAAGGCGCACAGAGCAAGGCGCACAGAGCAAGGCGCACTGAACCAGGGCGCACTGAACCAGGGCGCACTGAACCAGGGCGCACTGAACCAGGGCGCACTGAAGCAGGGCGCACTGAAGCAGGGCGCACTGAAGCAGGGCGCACTGAAGCAGGGCGCACTGAAGCAGGGCGCACTGAAGCAGGGCGCACTGAACCAGGGCGCACTGAACCAGGGCGCACTGAACAAGGCGCACTGAGCTAGGCGCACTGAGCAAGGCGCACTGAGCAAGGCGCACTGAACCAGGCGCACTGAACCAGGCGCACTGAACAAGGCGCACTGAACAAGGCGCACTGAACAAGGCGCACTGAACAAGGCGCACTGAACAAGTGCATTTACATAAACCTCTTTTGGATTTCTATTTAGCACATAGACTATATGGTAAAACACACTTGACAGTGAGATTCCCCAGGTCAGCACGATTTCGTAGATACCAAACATGTATAGTTTTATTTATTACTTAAGCGGTGATAAAAAAAATTCGACAATTTATAAAAAAAATTATTGCGCTTGTGACGCCATTTTCCGTGACCTGTAACGACCCTCATTATTCGGGATCGGGGGCGGGGTGACGACTTATTTTTTGCGTCTTGAACTGACGTTTCTAATGACACCACTTTTGGGTGGATTCAATAACGGGTGATCAAAACATCACATTTTATTGCAATATTGTGGTGACCAAAAAAAGCTTAATTTGGCGTGTTACCTTTTTATCCATTCCGCATGGCACTATAGATAATCTCCTGTGAATGCCGGCGCTTTGGCAGCGTCCACAAGGAGCGAGTTATAACAGCGACAGGGGTCATCATTTGACCCCTCATTGTCATGATATCATGTCACAGGGCAGCCGATGGTGGAGGGGATTGAGCGTTCCCCGCCGGCGCCTGTTAGATCACGCTGTCAGAGCTTGACAGCACAATTTAATGGGATAAAGTGATAAGGGATAAGTGTCAGGCCCCATAAACCTCTAAACTATCACCAGGCCTTGTGTGGGCCAAAATCCCCTGCAGAACCTTCCCTGTCTCATGATATTCTGCAAATCCAGTGTTTAAAAAAACGATTTCTAAAGCTCCTTTCCCTATACTAACGAGGCCAGCGAATAGTCACAAGGGTGTTAGTTCAGCTGCTTAGTCTGCCCTGTGTCCGGGATAAGGCTGCCTTCACATTTGTGTATGTGAACGCAGCTTATGCTGCGTTCCCATACGCAAACGCATGCGCACTGCGTTCCTTTGTTTAACATAGGAACGCATAGTGCCTGCGTTTGCTGCGTTCGGGTGCGGATGCGGACGATATCTGCTCCTTCCGGGGTCCAGCGTCCCCACCCGGGACGCAGCATGCTGCATTTTTTGTGTGCTCGGGGACCTTGGAAAATCAGCAAGCGTCCCCAAGCGCACAAAAGAATGCATTGGTGTCAATGGGTACGCAGTGTTCAGCGCTTGAAAGCGCAGGAGAACGCTGCGGACCCATTGAAATCTCTCCCGGTGGCCGCCGGTGATGTCACAGGAGATCACCGACGGCCTCCGGGAGATCAGCTCAGCCTCTCATGATCTCCTCCTCCCCGCCGCTGGTAATCTGCTAGCGATGACGGCGGGGAGAACAGCTGATGTGACAGCTCCTCTCGGTGTTGGCGCGGGAGATTCAAACAGCTGTCAAATCAGCTGTTTCTCCCCGCCGACATGTCCCAGAGCTTACCGGCGGCCGGGAGGCGGAGATCTCCGGCGCTGATCTCCGCCCCGGACACCGCCGATTGGCTGGCCGGGCTGCACAGTGATGTGTCCGCAGGCGGACATTCTCCGCTGCGGACATATCAAAATGACACCGCTTTTGACTGCTTTTGTGTCTGCATGCCATCAGCATACAGACACAAACGCTAATGTGAAGGCAGCCTAACATAATTACCATCAGTCAATATCACCTTGAATTTCCGGAAATCTCGCTGAGCCTCTGTGTCTAGGTGCATGGGTTCCCCGCTTCAGAGGCTCTGTATTAAGCAGGGCTTTGGAGTCCGTAAGTCAAACATCCAACTAACACTGCTCAATGTCCCAGAATCTGACTCCAACTCCACCAAAATGGACACCGACTCCACAACCAGGGCTGTGGAGACAGCAGACTACACATTCGACCCTGAATCCGACTCCACCCAAAATGGAACGCCGACTCCTGACTCCACAAACAGGGCTGTCAGCAAGCCAAACATCCGACCCTGACTCCTCAATTTCCCCAAATCTGACTCCACCCAAAATTGACAGCGACTCCCGACTCCACAGCCCTGAGACGGCACTACCGAAAAGGAGGTCAAGCAGCGTCAGGTTTTAAACTCTGCTTCATTCTCGTGAACGGATACATCCAGACGCATGTAAACGCCGAGAAGCTGCGATACCCTACAGAGGTGGAGCCTCACCTTAAAGAACCCTGAGATTACTTTCTTATTGAGACGTACCTGCCATAACATGAACCCAAATATCCTCCTTGGCGTCATTCGTACGCGGTGGATCCCCGCTCCTCGTCTTCCCTTCTTCATCCTTCACTTTAATCATATTCAGATGTTCCACCTAATGACCAGAATGTAACAATTCAGTATAATACGACAGATGAGAAACCCCAAATCCGGACCTAGAAGAGAAACCCTGAGATGAAGAGGAACAAGGCGCCCTCCGCCCCGGTGTGAGATCTTTATCTTTCAGTTTAGAGGGTTTGACTTCTTACTTCTTGGCTTCTTTAAGTGTCGCCCTCTTTTTGCAAGTTCTGTACATTTTATATTAAATCTTAACACTTTATTATGCACAAGGAAAAAACTTGTTGTTTTTTGTTTTAAAACCGCCCCAATGTTCTGTAGATTCTGCTCTCTGCATTACTAACCTGGTTTTAAAAAAATCCATATGTTTATCATAATAAAGCACATTAGACAAGGTGGAGCTGGCTATGGAAGTGTGAGGACGCTCACATATTGAGCTCCTCTAACCATTCACCAGCCCCACTAAGCTTCAGAGGCCCGGGCGGCATGGTGGCTCAGTGGTTAGAACTGCAGCTGTCACAGTGTAGTGAATACTGATGAGGGAATGGCAATTATGGTCAGGGTGATCAGGGAAGACTAGTCTGACCCTAGTCTAGGAACCCTGAATGGCCCTGATCCTGAAGGTATCTCTGAAGGTGAGAAGGTTCTGTCCTCCAGCCTCTCCCTAACCTCCTCCACCAGCCCTGCACTATTCCCCCTTCACCTCCCTCCACAGAACCAGGGATACAGCAACTACAAAGGAAAGGACATCAGCAACACAAACACACAGGTCTGCACAGCACGGCTTCCAGGCATAGAGTGAAACTCTATCAGCAGCACCACCTGTTGGAAGGAGAGGCTACTTAAAGGCTAGGGGAAGGGGATTTCAGGTGAGTCACACATTAACCCCTCAACTAGCAGCCGAACCTCATAGTGAATGCAGTTCTGGAGCACAACACAGGAGGCCAGGACCTTCACAACTATCAAAGACAAACACATACACAGCAGCATCCAGCAATGTGAGCGCCATCTAATCGCGTGACAGCAGCCTTGCAGCACTGACGTTCTGAATCAAATCCCACCAAGTTCATGATCTGCAAGGAGTTTGTATGCTCTCCTCGTGTTTGTGTGGGTTTCCTCCGGGCACTCCAGTTTCCTCCCACATTGTATAGACATACTGATAGGATGTATAGATTGTGAGCTCCAAGAGAGACAGCATTACTGATGTATGTAAAGTGCTATGGAATTAATAGCGCTATATAAATGAATAAATATTATTATTATATTAGAGGCCGGACTATGGGTTCACGGGGAAGAGAGGGAGCAGCCAGGCTCCGAAACGCTCAAGCACAGTCCTCCCCCCGTGGTATACAGTGGTTTCTCTCTGGTGCTTGGATGTCTCCTTCTTCCCGGAGCGGAGCTAAGATGGCCGTCAGCCCACCATGTGCTGTATCATCCCACTGCAGCGCCCAGTCAAGGGTACCTGATAGCAGTGGAGGTGAGGAGGGGGGTCCCTGGACCCAGATCAGTCAGCAGGAGGCAGCGGAGGTGGATGGGGGGGGGGGGGGGGGAGAGAGGAGATATCCGGGGACTCGATCTGGTAACGGTCCCCAGTAGCAGCAGGGGCCCGCTCAGTGCAGAACATCAGAGCCCACACAGGAGGACAGAGAAGGGGGACACTCAGCCCACACCTTCAGATAAGGGGGGGCAGGGGAATCCCTCCCATCCCCACAGAGAACATGACGGAGGCAGGAGAACCTGAGGAGGGGAGGATTCTGGGGCCCAATGCTGACTGGGACCCCAACAGCCAAACTCCCACAGGAGCCTGACATGACAGAAGGAGATCCGAGTGATGGAGAAAGGGACTTCAGGGAGCAACAGCAGGTGGGGGAGAGTTGTGATTATCCCCCCGCCCCCTCAGAACATGATTCTGACTTGATGGCCGAATTTAAGTCCATGAGGGCCTGTATCAGCTCCGTCCCATCTACAGCCGATATGGAAGCATACGTCATCAGATTGGAGGGCCCGTAGGGCAGAACTGGCTTCTACCCAGTGGAGGTCACTAAAGTGGAACTACAGGTCAAAGCCTTCGATAGCTAAAGACCCTAGAGGAAAGGGGGATTGCAACCCAACAGGAGTTAATAGACTTTGCCTTACCAGCTTCAACACCTCATAAAAGTGATGGACGACTCCGAGAACAGGGGATGACGAACCTTAGAGTAAGGGGTCTTCCCGAATCAATAGAGTCCAGACACCTTCCATCCACCCTACATCAGATCTTCACAAAAGCCTTGAAAGCCCCTCCGGTTCTGGAGATTGAACTTGATAGGGCAAAATGTACAAATCCTGACCGCCCTGAAGATGTAATACGCAGGGTTCAACACTACCGACAGAAAGAAGCTCCGAAAAGGGGCACGGGCAACTTTCCAAGCTAAGGACTTCCCGATCTGGTCTAACCTTTCCCGCCTTACCCTGATGAAAAGGACGGCACCGTTGCAAATTGAGCAGTCTTTATCCCCGGACAACTGCACTAAGCTCTTACTAGAGATAAATCTCCTTAAATACACTCAGACTTCATCTTGTTTAAAATCTATGGTAGCGGTGCTGCGAGTGTGGTCTAGACTGAAAAGAGATTGCCTACCTTTTATGTTTCGATATGTCTCTTTAAGAGCAGTGGAGAGTTTGGTGGGGTCTCTCTCCCTCTCACAGTGGAAATCCCGGGGTGTTTTGCTCAAATTTTGGATGAGGGTGAGATCATCCCATTTAGTACAATAGCCAGCACCTATGGGTTGCCCCACACTACTTTTTATTGACACCTACAACTCAGGCACTTTCTTAGCTTCATACAACTCCCCTGTGCTGCCCCCACTGCTCCGGATGATTCACTGCAGAGATTCTTTTAAACCCCAGATGTCTTGCGGTCACGGGGTAGCCATAGTATACGAGGCACTTTTGGTATGTAAGAGGCAATGTCAAGCTATCTTACATGCTTAAGTGGGAAGACCAGCTCTCTGGAGCAGTGGCAACAAGCATCCGCACACGCGTCCTCACATTCAGCATGTATCAACCATGTTGAACAGGCAAAGAAACTTCAATTAGGATGGTATCTTTCCCCTCAAAGAATAGCGCATTTAAAATCCAAAAATCTATCCTCTACATCTCAATGTTGGAAATTATGTAAAAATGTAAGATAAGATAAGATAAGATAAACTTTATTGATCCCGGAGGAAATCACAGTATTACAGCAGCAGAAAAAAGATCAAGAACATTTTACACTTTACAACACATGTGGTGGGAGTGCCCTCGGCTGAAGTCGTTTTGGAATACAGTGGAGGCGATACTTATTGACCTCGCGGATATTCCCTTCACTCTGGAGCCAAGTTTGGGTTTGCCAGAATGGCCTTCCTTACTACGCCCCATTGTGACAAATGTCCTGATTGCTGCCCGACAGATACACCTAGCCGAGATGAACTGATCTGCCGATTAAACCTCCATCTACAATATGAACCGATACTAGCACATAACATTAAGAGGAGAACTAAAGTGTTAACACGGTGGGACCCTTGGGTTATGTCGGCCTAGAACTCAGTCCCAATCCCCGACTAGGGTTTTTTTTCTTCTGTCTACTCTAAACTCAAACTTATAAAGGTAAAATGCGTTTAATGTGTGCTATGTTGGAATGCAGTATATCAAACAAAGTCCAGCAACAAAGACCAGTGACCCGTTCAAGGGCAACACGCCCGAAACGGTGCCGTCGTCACCCGGTCCCCCTCCCTGCACCTTGTACCAACTACCCCAATAAAGGACATCACTTAAAGCAACCTTGGTGAGAGCCGCTCTTTCTCCTTTTTCAGTGTTATAGAATGCAGTATCTGTTCATTTAAATGAATCCTTGAATGGGTGTTAATACAAAATAATCATGAAGATGCCAGTCTCCCCCTTTCCTTTTCCCTACCTCCCGCTCTCCTGCCGCATTTCCTGTTTCACTTGTTTGTCAACCAAGTTTGAACATGTTTTATGATTCTTTGTAATCCACATTTGTGATTGCTTGAATGTCAAGAACCTTGTATATTATGTCATATCTACCTTACATTTGTATTTGATAAACTCTAATAAAAATTATTGTTTAAAAAAAAAAAAAAAGGAGGGCACCGAGACCCCCCTCTGGGACAATTTGAGAGCGGACGGGATTCAATCCACCTGGGGATTCCCATTCCGCCTCCAGGATAGGAGGGAGGGTAGAATGTTGGTGCTCCGCTCCCCAGCGGACATCGGATCTTTCTTGGCTGATTTAAACCTTCCCCACGTTAACATTGATGAGTGGACTGTCTCCCCGCTGGAGTCGGCAATTGGTCTTCCCAGGCGCCCTACTAGGGGGATCGTCTGGAGGGCCCCGGTGTAGGAGGCTCTTACCTCCCTCCCAATGTTACGGTTTTCTACTTGGGCCTGTAGGGGATAAGGGATCTCCAGCCTCCCTCCAGTTCATAGAAGATGCAGGCATTTATTCTTTGTACTGTTACTTGCCTGTATGATCTCTACTTCCAGACGTTACACTGGGGAGTGGGTGAGTTTCTATCCCCCCCAATTTTATCTCCCTACGACTTGTTTTAATAATGTCCCCTGGTCACTAAAGTGGAGCTACAGCTCAAAGCCCCTGATAGCAGGCTAAAGACCCTAGAGGAAGGGGTGGCAACCCAACAGGAGTTAACAGACCCTCAGTCTCAATACCTCATAAAAGTGATGGACGACTCCGAGAACAGGGGATGACGATGTTACGGCCACTAGGGGGAGATAGAGAGGAGGGGAGCAAATATCGGGAACATTTGAGTTGTTTGGCTGGCTCCTGTCCGGTCTCTACCCCCCACTGGTTTCCACTTCGGACCTGTCTCGGAGGTAGTTAAATGCTAGCATTATGCCAGGGTGGGAGGTCCAGCTATACATAGTCTTCCCCCTCAAGGGACCAGCCGTCTTGATTAGAGAATCTAATAAAAGACCATCCCCATCGTATAGGGGCCACGTTCAGGTTCTCTCTACCTGTTAGTCCGGTAACTCGATTTTGCCTTATTGTTGCGTTTACTCACCTTTCCCCAATACATCCAGCTCCTTTACACTTTTCTCTTTCTTGTTGCCCCCTTGGCCTCGTCCTTCCCAGTCTTCTGCTCTACCCCTATCACGGCCCTACCGGGTGTTCCCCTCTCGGGATGGAGCAATTAAATGTGGGATCCCTCAATGCCAGGGGGCTTAATGGTCCTCAAAAGAGGTCCCAGATCCCATATAGAAAAATAATTCATGTACAGGAGATCCACTTCAAGACGGGCCACGTCCCTACATTTAGAGATAGATATTACACCTCCTGGACACACCGCTCTAACCCAGATCCAAAGTCTAGGGGAGATTCTAGAACCTTGCACACATCGTTCACCCGCTCTATCATTGATACTGTGGTAGATAGGGAAGGAAGATAGGTGTGCCTGATAATCAGTGTTATCTCTCATATGATTGAGACCCCACGGGGTATAGTGCGGGCATCTTAACATCCCTAATGGAGTTTGCAGAGGGATCTGTGGTGCTGGGGGTGATTTTACCTTCATGTTGGACCCCAGGGTCGATACCTCCTCAGGCCATAGCTTCCCTTCATACAGGAAAATAAGCGCACTCAAGAGAGCCATCCAGGGACATGGCCTGGAAGGTGTGTGGTGAGTTTTACACCCTACAGAGAGGGATTATACTTATTTTTCGCCCGCCCCCTCTATTTAGAGCCGATATGTTATCGCGGTAGATCCAGGCTTCCATTGGACAGTGCCCTTGGTCTGACCACGCTCTGAGGGCCCTGCTTGATCTCTACAATAGGTCTAGAATACAGAAAGGTTCCTGTACGAACACTCATAAATGTGGAGTCCGCTGGCCAGAGTTCTTCATCCTACAGGAGACCCGGGTCATGTCCCCCTAATTTCCCGGACGAGGGAGGGGGGGGCCACACCCAGAACCCGTCCCAGATATCTGACACCTTCCAGGAGTTTTATAGAGATCTCTACAACATTACAGGGAAGAACAGAGCTGAGGCCGTGGGTAATAGAGATACATATATTGACACATATATTAAGGAGCCTCCTCTACCTGGTCCTCCAGAGGAGGGGACAGCGCTTTTGGAAGACACCTTTTTGGAGGAGGAGGCGGCCGTAATAATAAAAGGTTCTCCGATGGATAAGAACCCAGGCCCTGATGGCTTCACTACGAGGTTTATCAAAATATTTTATCCAAATTGACACCATTCCTAACCATTCCTTTACCGCTACATCGCCCCAATCCCCTTGGGTTCCCCAGTCGTTGGAGGCCCATGTAAGTGTCATCCCCAATCCAGGTAAAGACTTCACAGTTGTATTAATGTCGACATATAACCCTTGTCAAACACCCTGGCTAGCAGGCTCAGTCCATTGCTCCTAGGCATAGCCCATACAGGCCACGTTGGCTTTGTGAGAGTCAGAGGCCAGGGACAATACAAATAGGCTATTCTTCCTATTAGACCGAGCGAGAGCCGGCTCTGTTCCGATATGTCTACTTTCCGTGGACACAGAGAAGGCCTTGGATGGAGTGGACTGGAGGTCTATGACAGCCTCTCTGCACCACATAGGTGTGGGAGGCAGATTCCTGGGAATATTTCTTCTCTATATGGGTAACCATCAGCAGATGTTAAGGTAAATGGTCTCTTGTCTTCTCCCTTTGCCATTCATAACAGCACCAGAAAGGGGCGCCCTTTGTCACCTTTGTTATACGTTATCACCAAGGAGCACTTAGCGGAACCCAAATATCCATGGTGTTCCGGGCTCCGATAACCAACGTAAAGCTCCCCTGTTTGCGGACAACCTCCTCCTTTTGGTCACTGAACCTCGGGTCTCATTCCCTTCATTGATACAAGAATCTGAGAGATTTGGCAACCTTTGTCATTTTAAGGTGAACCAAATCCAAATATCACCCTCCCATCAAATGAGGTCGCCCTTATTAAAGAAAATTGTAATTTTAACCCCTTAATGACCAATGCCTGCTATACCCGTCATGGCTTTGAACGGTCACTGCGTGACATTCTATTTGGTCAAAGAAGTGCAGAAAATATCATCCTAAATTTACTACTAACATGAAGTCCAATATGTCATGAAGAAACAATCTTGGAATCACTGGGATACATTGAAGCGTTCCAGAGTTATAACCTCATAAAGTGACACTGGTCAGAATTGCAAAAACGAGGCTTGGTCCTTAAAGAGGACCTGTCACCCCCCTGCTGCATGGCAATCTAAATGCAGCACTGAATGCAGCATGTCTGCTGCATTCAGGGAAGAGGTCCCCCATGTGTCTGTGTGCGGTGTACCCCGAGATATAGCCTTTCTAAACCATATACAGTGCTAACCACTGAGCCACCATATACAGTGCTAACCACTGAGCCACCATATACAGTGTGGGAGGGAATGGCCACAGTCAATCAAGCTCCCTCCAGCCACAGTGATTGCCTTCATGGCTTTTAACGAAGTTTTATAAAGCCTATATCTCGGGTACACAGTACACAGACACATGGGGGACCCCTTCCCTGAATGCAGCATACATCTTGCAGGTGGCTGATAGCGATCACATAGTTTGTGACGTCCGGCCATCTGATTGGCTATCAGACTGGCAGGTCCTTGCCGCACATCGGAGGTGAGGTTTTCCGGTCCCGATGCAGGCGCCGGAAGGCGAGTATGTTGGTTTGTTTAACAACTTTTCTTCACTTTTAGTGTACTTTCGCAGAAAGTAAAAGGACTACTCACTACTCCTGAGTAATCACAAGAGACTCGGCGAGTAGCGAGTAGCCCGAATAGTGACGATTATACTCGCTCATCCCTGCCTCCTGTGACCCCTCTCCACAGTGCTCCATGTACTATAGAACACTGAGGCTTTTACCTAGTTTGCTCCTCTACATTTGTGGTGCGTTTTATAGTCAAAAAAATACGAAAAATTAGCGTTTTGTGTCACTCTCATCTCCTGTCCTCTGATGACATCACACCCCACTATGATGTAATAATTCTCCACTGAGATGTCATGAATACCAAACTATGATGTCATAATTCCCCAGTGTGATGTCATAATACTCCACTGTGATACGGGGACAACCGGACACAGGAGGCGACAGATGCCACAAGGCAATCTACTATATAAAGCTGAGCGTGCGTTTATGTAGGTATGTATCATAGCTCCGCCCACTCCATGTAGTCACACCCACAACCCACTTCCTATAGCCATGGCACAGTCCTGCCCATTCCACATAGCCACGCCCACTTTGCAGCCTGCATATCCACATATCCCAGTCTTCTTCACATAGTTCCACCCCTCCACGTAGTCCTGGGGTGGGGCTATTAAGGGGCAAGGATATATGTGGGCCAGTGCTATGAAAGGGGTGGGTCTACTGGGAGGGACTTTGTGTAGGGGTGGAGCAATGAAGGGGCAAGGCTACTGGGAGGGGGGGCAAAGATATATACACACATAACCATATATGGGCAATATTACCATATATGAGCATTACGCTCGGGTAACGTCGGGCTCTACAGCTAGTTATATATATACTAGATGGTGGCCAGATTCTAAAGCATCGGGTATTCTATATGTAAGTAGTTTATTTATGAAGATTTAAGAATAATGCAATGTGAAGCTGGGTTTAAATCCTGCACCAATATTGCTGATTGGTAGCGGGCGGCTGGCGCGACCAATCAGCAAGGCGGAATTTCCATTACAGACAGACAGACAGACAGAATTAGACGATTATATAGTAGATACCTACAGCTGTGCCAATGTGCGGCAGGGTCTGTGGTTCAGTGGCCGGGTCGGTGTGCGGCAGGGTCAGTGGTTCAGTGGCCGGGTCGGTGTGCGGCAGGGAGCCGGGGGCAGAACGGAGCCGGGGGCAGAACGGAGCCGGGGGCAGAACGGAGCCGGGGGCAGAACGGAGCCGGGGGCAGAACGGAGCCGGGGGCAGAACGGAGCCGGGGGCAGAACGGAGCCGGGGGCAGAACGGAGCCGGGGGCAGAACGGAGCCGGGGGCAGAACGGAGCCGGGGGCAGAACGGGCTTCCCCCTCCGTTTTCACCCCTGGCCGATTCCCCCCTCTGTTCTCACCTGTGCCTGGCTTCGATGTTCAGGACCAGAGTCTCACTCAGTGGAGCGGTCATGTGACAGGGTGAGCTGTGGGACGTCACATCAGCCCGCCCTGTCACATGAGAGAGACTCTGTTCTGGAGCCTTCAGCACCCGGCATCGCTAAAGCCAGGCACGGGTGAGAACGGAAGGGGGCGAGGTGGAAGAACGGAGCGGCGGGTGCCGGTGGTTCCGTTGGCGGCAGTGTGTGGCAGCACTGCCGCCAGTGGACGTGATATTGTTGGACGACTCCGCCGTCGACCTGGCAGGGAGTAGTGGGCGGGGCCATCTGTGGCTAATTCTGTCTGTTTCTCTGTAACAGAAATCCCGCACCGCTGACTGGTCGCACCCGGCCAGGCGTGACCAATCAGTGACGCAGAATTTCTGTTACAGAGAGACAGACACGGTAAGGCAATTATATAATAGTCATAAATAAGCCCGATGCCATTGCATCGGGAGGGCAGTCTTTGTGCCGGTCTCCCCTTGTGCGCTCTCTCCTGTCTGTGCTGTCTCTCCCCCGGTGCGCTATGTCTTACTTGTGCCTTTCTCTCCGCTCTGTGTGTGCGGTCTCTCCCTATGACTCTGCCTCCTCTGTCCATTCTGCCTCCTATGTGCCTTCTACCTCCCATCACTGAGCCACCATATACAGTGCTAACCACTGAGTCACCGTATACAGCGCTAACCACTGAGCCACCGTATACAGTGCTAACCACTGAGCCACCATATACAGTGCTAACCACTGAGCCACCGTATACAGTGCTAACCACTGAGCCACCATATACAGTGCTAACCACTGAGTCACCATACAATGCTAACCACTGAGCCACCATATACAGTGCTAACCACTGAGCCACCATATACAGTGCTAACCACTGAGCCACCATATACAGTGCTAACCACTGAGCCACCATATACAGTGCTAACCACTGAGCCACCGTATACAGTGCTAACCACTGAGCCACCATATACAGTGCTAACCACTGAGCCACCATATACAGTGCTAACCACTGAGCCACCATATACAGTGCTAACCACTGAGCCACCATATACAGTGCTAACCACTGAGCCACCATATACAGTGCTAACCACTGAGCCACCATACAGTGCTAACCACTGAGCCACCATATACAGTGCTAACCACTGAGCCACCATATACAGTGCTAACCACTGAGCCACCATATACAGTGCTAACCACTGAGCCACCATATACAGTGCTAACCACTGAGCCACCATACAGTGCTAACCACTGAGCCACCATACAGTGCTAACCACTGAGCCACCATATACAGTGCTAACCACTGAGCCACCATATACAGTGCTAACCACTGAGCCACCGTATACAGTGCTAACCACTGAGCCACCATATACAGTGCTAACCACTGAGCCACAGTATACAGTGCTAACCACTGAGCCACCGTATACAATGCTAACCACTGAGCCACCATATACAGTGCTAACCACTGAGCCACCATATACAGTGCTAACCACTGAGCCACCATATACAGTGCTAACCACTGAGCCACCATATACAGTGCTAACCACTGAGCCACAGTATACAGTGCTAACCACTGAGCCACCGTATACAATCTAACCACTGAGCCACCATATACAGTTCTAAACACTGAATTACTGTACATTGCTAACCACTGAGCCACCGTATACAGTGCTAACCACTGAGCCACCGTATACAGTGCTAACCACTGAGCCACCATATACAGTGCTAACCACTGAGCCACCATATACAGTGCTAACCACTGACTCACCATATACAGTGCTAACCACTGAGCCACCATATACAGTGCTAGCCACTGAGCCACCATACAATGCTAACCACTGAGCCACCATATACAGTTCTAAACACTGAATTACTGTACATTGCTAACCACTGAGCCACCGTATACAGTGCTAACCACTGAGCCACCATATACAGTGCTAACCACTGAGCCACCGTATACAGTGCTAACCACTGAGCCACCATATACAGTGCTAACCACTGAGCCACCGTATACAGTGCTAACCACTGAGCCACCGTATACAGTGCTAACCACTGAGCCACCATATACAGTGCTAACCACTGAGCCACCATATACAGTGCTAACCACTGAGCCACCATATACAGTGCTAACCACTGAGCCACCGTATACAGTGCTAACCACTGAGCCACCGTATACAGTGCTAACCACTGAGCCACTGTATACAGTGCTAACCACTGAGCCACCATATACAGTGCTAACCACTGAGCCACCGTATACAGTGCTAACCACTGAGCCACCGTATACAGTGCTAACCACTGAGCCACTGTATACAGTGCTAACCACTGAGCCACCATATACAGTGCTAACCACTGAGCCACCATACAGTGCTAACCACTGAGCCACCGTATACAGTGCTAACCACTGAGCCACCGTATACAGTGCTAACCACTGAGCCACTGTATACAGTGCTAACCACTGAGCCACCGTATACAGTGCTAACCACTGAGCCACCATATACAGTGCTAACCACTGAGCCACCATATACAGTGCTAACCACTGAGCCACCATACAGTGCTAACCACTGAGCCACCATATACAGTGCTAACCACTGAGCCACCATATACAGTGCTAACCATTGAGCCACCGTATACAGTGCTAACCACTGAGCCACCGTATACAGTGCTAACCACTGAGCCACCATATACAGTGCTAACCACTGAGCCACCATATACAGTGCTAACCACTGAGCCACCATACAGTGCTAACCACTGAGCCACCGTATACAGTGCAAACCAATGAGCTGAGCCAGCTTTAAATCTCCTGCCAATATTGTGCCGCTCAGCCGCCCGGCGCTTGACCAATCAGCTGAGCGGTATTGGTGGACAGGTTTAAATCTCCTGCCAACACCGCGCTGCTCAGCAGGTTGGCTGCCATTCAAATTTCCCCCACCAAAGACGGCAGCACCGCTGATTGGCTCAGCCGGCGGCCGCTCAGCCAATGAGCGGCGCGTGATTCAAAGCCGCGCGGCACGCCGGCTGAGCCAATGAGCGGTGCTGTGCAGGATTTGAATCCTGTGCTGCTCATTGGCTGAGCTGCCGCCTGCTCAGCCAATGAGCGGTGCCGCACGGTTTTGGTGGGGAATTTGAATCCCAGGCCGTTCATTGGCTGAGTGGCGCGAGATTCAAATCCCCACCAAAGCTGGGGCACCATTGATTGGCTGAGCTGGCGCCAGCTTCGGATTCAAATCCTCCTGGCTGTTAGCCAATGAGCGGTGCAGTGTGGCTTGGCGGGGTATTTGAATCCTGGCTGCCATATTGGAATACCCATAACTTGGGTTTCCAATATGGCGGCTGGTGTACGTCCGATGCGAGCAGCCAGCAGATGAGCGGCTGCTCTCTGTCCTCTTGTTTTATACATCATTATATACATTGATACAGTGCAGAGCTCGGCACCATCTACCTGGTGATTCTCCGGGACGTTGTGATTCTCCTCTGGACGCTCCTGGGGATACAGAGGACGAGGACATCTCTCCGGGGGGTTTCCTTCCATCAGTCCATCTATAGGAAAGAAACACAATAGAATATTAGTGTGTGATGATCATGTGAATGGAGAATAATCTAGACCCTCAAGTTTTCATTTGACAACCCCGTCTTTACACGGCTCATCGTCCTCCATCTCCCCCTCTTCTTCTTCTTCTTCATCTTCATCATCATCTATAACCACAACATTAATATCAATCAAATCTTCAGCCTAAAGAGACAAGAAAATAATGTAACATTAACTTTGGTTCCATCTCTTTTGTTTTGTTCAGATAAGACTTTAAAGAAGACAATCAAGAGATTTGATGATGAAGGTCAATGTAAAATACTGCATTAATAGGTAGAGTATGATATTGTGTGCACTATACAGAGGTTATGTATGAACATCATCTGTCTGGAGCATCAACCGGAGGAGCAGGAAAGAGACAGAGGAGCTCCTGGAGAGATTCCCCGGATGTAGGTCCACAGAGAGCCTCTACCGTCTGCCATGTTTCTCCAGGTTATATGGTGACTTACACAAGTCAAGGTAATCTAATATGTAAAGCTGAGTGTGTGCATGTATGTATGTGTGTATGTATGTGTGCATGTGTGTATGCATGTATGTGCACACATATTCATCCATGGAGGAGGTTGGGCTATGACTCCGTCCCCTTCAGTTAGCCCTGCTCCTTAATGGATGTATATGACTCCACCCCCTCTAGTTAACCCCACCCCTTCATGGATAAATTTAGCTCCACCCTGCTACCTTAGCCCCACCCCCTTTGTGGGTGAATATCACTTCACCCCATCCACTTAGCCCTGCTCCTACATGGATGTATATGACTCCACCCCCTCCAGTTAACCCCACCTCTTCATGGATGAATTTAGCTCCACCCTGCTACCTTAGTCCCATCCCCTTTGTGGATGCATATGGGTTCACCCAATTCGGTTAGCCCTGCTCCTTCGTGGATGTATATGACTCCACCCCCTCTAGTTAACCCCACCCCTTCATGGATAAATTTAGCTCCACCCTGCTACCTCAGCCCCACCCCCTTTGTGGGTGAATATCACTTCACCCCATCCAGTTAGCCCTGCTCCTTCATGGATGTATATGACTCCACCCCCTCCAGTTAACCCCACCCCTTCATGGATAAATTTAGCTCCATCCTGCTACCTTAGTCCCACGCCCTTTGTGGATGAATATGGGTTCACCCCATCCAGTTAGCCCTGCTCCTTCATGGATGTATATGACTCCACCCCCTCCAGTTAACCACATCCCTTCATGGATGAATTTAGTCCCACCCTGATACCTTAGCCACACCCCCTTTGTGGATGAATTTCACTCCATCCAGTTAGCCCTGCTCCTTCATGGATGTATATGACTCCACCCCCTCTAGTTAACCCCACCCCTTCATGGATACATTTAGCTCCACCCTGCTACCTTAGCCCCACCCCCTTTGTGGATGAATATGGGTTCGCCCCATTCAGTTAGCCCTGCTCCTTCATGGATGTATATGACTCCACCCCCTCCAGTTAACCCCACCCCTTTATGGATGAATTTAGTCCCACCCTAATACCTTAGCCCCACCTCCTTTGTGAATGAATATTGCTTCGCCTCCTCCATTTAGCCTGGGTAACGCCGGGCTCTACAGCTAGCATATTATAAATCTGGGTCCCGTTTGCCCCAAAGTGGCCCGCTTTAGGTTTAGAGTCAGAGATAATAGATATCAGACAATGGTGCACCAATCAATAACTCTGCAGGATCACATAAATCACCATCAGATGATACTTGATTTGGATAAATCACAAGGTTTTGTGACAATGAATACATGGTCTATCTATATAAGCAATACGCTTATAGTTTAACATAATAAGATACAAAGCGTATACCGGACAATGGGCAATAGGACTCACATAGCACATGGTCTGTGTTAGCACGATCAACAATATGTTACAGTTGAATATGATGTATGGATGTAAAATATACATTTTTGTATTTGCACTACAATCTACCGTTGGCTATTTAGAGCCATAGATTATTTAGATAGGGTACCATACCCTAATGGGATTGTTTTAGCGGGTGATTGACATGTATAGGCTCCAAATATCCATTATTCTATTTGCCCTACACGCTTTATGGTCGCATCTACCTGATGACTCTCAGGGACGTTGTGATTCTCCTCTGGACGCTCCTGGGGATACAGAGGACGGGGACATCTCTCTGGTGGATTAATTGTGCTCGATCCATCTGTGGGAGACACAATCACACAGTGAGGGGATCCATGACCGAGATCTGTCTATATCAATTCAACACAGGTAATTCTAGCTTTTTTGCTTCTATCCAGGTCCTAATATAAATGTTGTGATTCTCGTCATTGTTTAACTAGAACATCAAACTAATAAGAGTCAGAACCACATGGGATCTCAGGCCTGGAGCTGCTGCTGCTCATCCATACAGAGGATCAGACATTTATGCATTTAGATATGTTTTATGGTGTAGAAAATATAGATTTGAAAAACCTTAAAAATAAATTCTAAATTTCAAGAAAGGGATCATAGACACCGATAACCATCCTCTCTGATCCATCAGACTATATGAGCTTTAGAGCGATCACTGCCGAGGTAAGAGAAGGGGGGAAAAGAGGAAAGGTGATTATTTTTTAGCGTGGTGTGCATATTACTACATGGAGGGCTATGTGGGGCCAATTATTCTGTATAGAGGGCAATATAGCTCCCATAATTCTGTATGGAGGGTTGTGGGGGGCATTGTTCTGAAAAGAGGACTATATGGGGCACATTATGCTGTATGGGGGACTATATGGAGCACATTATTCTGTATGGAGGACTATATGGGGCACATTATTCTGTATGGAGGACTGTATGGAGCACATTATACTGTATGGAGGACTATATGGGGCACATTATTCTGTATGGAGGTCCATATGGGGCACATTATTCTGTATGGAGGACTATATGGAGCACATTATTCTGTATGGAGGACTATATGGGGCACATTATTCTGTATGGAGGACCATATGGAGCACATTATTCTGTATGGAGGACTATATGGGGCACATTATTCTGTATGGGGGACTATATGGAGCACATTATTCTGTATGGAGGACTACATGGAGCACATTATTCTGTATGAAGAACTATATGGAGCACATTATTCTGCATGAAGGACTATATGGGGTGTATGGAGGACTATATGGGGCACATTATTCTGTATGGAGGACTATATGGAGCACATTATTCTGTATGAAGGACTATATGGGGCACATTATTCTGTATGGAGGACTATATGGAGGACATTATTCTGTATGAAGGACTATATGGGGCACATTATTCTGTATGGAGGACTATATGGAGCGCATTATTCTGTATCAAGGACTATATGGAGCACATTATTCTGTATGGAGGACTATATGGAGCACATTATTCTGTATGGAGAGCTATATGGAGCACATTATTCTGTATGGAGATGTATATAAAGCACATTATTCTGTATGGAGGGCTATATGGAGCACATTATTCTGTATGAAGAACTATATGGAGCACATTATTCTGTCTGAAGGACTATATTGAGCACATTATTCTGTATGAAGGACTATATGGAGCACATTATTCTGTATGGGGGACTATATGGAGCACATTATTCTGTAAGGAAAACTGTATGGAGCACATTATTCTGTATGGAGGACTATATGGAGCACATTATTCTGTATAAAGAACTATATGGAGCACATTATTCTGTATGGAGGACTATATGGGGCACATTATTCTGTATGGAGGGCTATATGGTGCACATTATTCTATATGGAGGACTATATAAAGCACATTATTCTGTATGGAGGGCTATATGGAGCACATTATTCTGTATGAAGAACTATATGGAGCACATTATTCTGTCTGAAGGACTATATTGAGCACATTATTCTGTATGAAGAACTATATGGAGCACATTATTCTGTATGGGGGACTATATGGAGCACATTATTCTGTAAGGAAAACTGTATGGAGCACATTATTCTGTATGGAGGACTATATGGAGCACATTATTCTGTATAAAGAACTATATGGAGTACATTATTCTGTATGGAGGACTATACGGGGCACATTATTCTGTATGGAGGACTGTATGGAGCACATTATACTGTATGGAGGACTATATGGAGCACATTATACTGTATGGAGGACTATATGGGGCACATTATTCTGTATGGAGGACTATATAGGGCACATTATTCTGTATGGCGGACTATATGGGGCACATTATTCTGTATGGAGGACTATATGGGGCACATTATTCTGTATGGAGGACTATATGGAGCACATTATTCTGTATGAAGGACTATATGGGGCACATTATTCTGTATGGGGGACTATATGGGGCACATTATTCTGTATGGGGGACTATATGGAGCACATTATTCTGGATGAAGGACTATATAGATACTGTAAGAGCAGTGAGACTATGGAACTCTCTCCACATGATGGTGTAATGAGGGAGTCACTACTAACATGTAAGAAGGGCCTGGATGCCTTTCTTGAAAACTATAATATTACCGGTTATATATGCTAGATTCTTTGATAGGGCGTTGATCCAGGGATCTAGTCTGATTGTCGTATCTGGAGTCAGGAAGGAACGTTTTCCCCCAATGTGGAGCTTAGTGTTGCCACATGGTTTTTTTTGCCTTCCTCTGGATCAACATGTTAGGCTACGAGGTGAACTAGATGGGCTTAAAGTCTTCCTTCAACCTTAAAAACTATGTTACTATGTTACTATGTTACTATGAATATGGGGCACATTATACTGTATAGAGGTCTTTATGGGGTCATTATATTGTATGAAGGATTATGGGGGGCACATTGATCTGTATGGAGGACTATGTGGGGCCTATTATTCAGTATGGAGGATGTAGTGAAATATGTATCTGAAGGGAATGGACACCAAGCAGTTAATTGTTAAATTCTGTGTCACTACACAAAAGATCACAACTTATGTTATCTTGAGCACAATGCTAGCTTTCCAGGTCACAGGGTCTCCAGTCTCTCCAGGGGGGAAGCTCATCCTGCCAGCACAGCAATGAAAACATTTCACGCCTTTAGTGAGCTTCAAACAGACCAACAGATGGGCAGTAAGGAGCAGGATACTGTAGTCAGAGAAGACAAAGAACATTTGAAAATAATGTATGCATGGCTAAACTAGTGAGGGCTCCAATCATAGTTCCAGAATTAGAATATTAAAATGGAAGATTGGTCTAAAAATCTGATCTCCAGGCTGAGCCTATAACTTGGGCTCTCCACAAAGTCCTTTGCCAAGCTGACTGTGATCCATAATTCATCCACCCTCAGGAAACAGAATACAGGTTGCAAAGTTTAGTTATTTCTGTAAGTTTCTCCCTTTTATTTTATAACTGTTTTGCATATTTGTATGTCACTTTTTATATCTTTTTATTGTAGGCACTATACATTTTACATTAAAGTTTAAAAGGTTAATAAGTTTGAATCTTGTATGTGTAAAGAATCCATAGCCCTAGAGAGGGTGTGATTTTGTTGATTGTCTGATAGTCTTAGTTCAGGGGGACTCATGTTCGGTGAGTGGTGGCAGCGCGTGTGAAGCGGGGTGCACGGTCTGAGTCGGGGTGTGATTGATGCTCCCTTTAAGCATAGGACAGAGGTTGAGTTCTGGACTGAGTGAGAGGAGATAGATTAACCCTTGCAGGCGCAACTCCAATTCACGTGCTGAGAAATGGGTACATGACAGAGACAATATAAGGCCTATTATTCTGTATGGAGGACTTTGTGGGGTCCATTACACTATATGGAGGACAATGTAGGGCCCATTTTTCTGTATGGAGGGCTATGAGGGGACTATAATGCTATATGGAGGACTATATGCAGCACATAATTCTGTATAGAGGACAATATGGAGCCCATTATTCTGTATGGGGGGCAATGTGGGGCACACTATTCTGTATAGAGGGCAATGTGGGGCCCATTATTCTATAGAAAGGGTTATGTGGGCACCATTATTCTGTATAGAGGGTTAATGTGGGCACCATTATTCTGTATAGAGGGCTATTTGGGGTAGTCTAAGTTTTTCATTTTGACCCTCTGTGTATCTGAGTTTGACATCTCTGCTTACACAGTCATGGCGCTCACATTTTCTGTTGTAGCCTGTCTGATCTAAGGAACAAGTTGTGTTTGGTCCTGTTGGAAACCAGCGTTGTCTTCTGCTGCAGTTTTCTTGATGGCCCACTGTCTGTTACAATTATCATAGCTTTCCTTCTTAAGCTTCTTCATTGAGCTGTTCACTTCCACAGGTGTTTCTTCTGGATCGCGTACATCTTTCTCACCATACTCGTACAACTTTCATGAGAAAGCCCCACAAGGGTGATAGTTTATTGAATCTTTGCCCCAGTTTGTGTAGCCATGATGACCAGGCACCGTTTGATGCTGCTCAGATTGTACAAATTCACATAACATGATGCATGGAGAACTCACCTGATTATTTTTTGCACTTTGAGGTCATACACATCATGGCTGTCTTTTTTGAGAAGGTGTAAGGTTTCCGGGGTTTCCAAGGAACTAGTTGTATCTTCTTGCCCTCGTCCAAGATGGAGTCTGGCGCCTCGCCTTGCCCTTGAACTTCCTGTCAGTCCTTCTTCTAAGACCGGTTCCAGACTTTATTCTTTTCCTGAGTATTTTGTGCTAGTTGGTCTGACTCTCCTGGTTGCTGCTCTGTGCTGTGTGCTCTGCCTCATTACTCTCAGCTCCCTGCAGTCTAAGGGTACCTTTACACGCCACTACTGGAGGATGGATACAACCCGCTACAGGCTACAAATGTAGCTTGCAGCGTCAATATAGCCCGTAGTAGCGGCGTGTGAAGACGGGACGAGACAGCCGGCAACAGATACATCTGTTTCCGAGCACTGCTCGAAAACAGATGGCTACAAAGCCGATTGTAGCGAGCTGTATCGGCGTGTAAAGAAGGAACAGAAGGGTTGTTTCTACACCATGCTATGTAGCTGGGGCGTGACACAGGGTCCGGGTTTCCGCGCCCCCTTCAGCGATCATTGGAGGAAGCTCCGGCGTTGCGATTGGTTGTCGCCGCACAGGGCGGCATATTTAAGGAGCTGACGAGTCACACTACACAATTGCTCGAGCGTCAAGTATTAATCAGCCTCCTGCGATGCCTGCCCAATCATGGTATTGTTGCTTTGTCCTATCAGCGTACGGACGTCTCGTAATCCACAATTGTGGCACGCCTATGTGCTGTCCCTGCTGCACCAGGTCTGCCCATATTAGCTGGTTGTAGCGGTGTGTAAATGAGCTAAGATGAGCTACAGATGGCTACTTGAGACACCCGGCGATGTATCTAGCTATAGATGTTGCGTAGCGTAGCGCACCTTGTGGCGGCGTGTAAAGGTGGTGCGTTTACCGTTTGTAACCGTTTGAGCGTGCTCGTGCACGTGAAGTAGCGGGTTGTATCCATCCTCCAGTAGCGGAGTGTAAAGGTACCGTAAGAGCTTGGACACACTCTGCTACTCACATGCGAGTGTCGGATGAGACTCGGATGAGACTGGAGCAGTGACCCTGAATGGGTTCTCCCTCTCTGGACGGGGAGTGTGGAGCTGCACAAAAACACAAGCAGCTGTCAGCCCCGTCCAGACAGGGAGAGGCCTTTCAGGGTCACTGCTCCAGCCTCTCCCGAGTCTCGTCCGACAGACTCGCATGTAAGTAGCAGAGTGTGTCCGAGCACTATGGTGCACTATCCTGATCCTGGCTGTTGGTTTCCTCCCTTCAAGACCTGCAGGAAAAGACCTCCATTACTTCTGGACTTCCTTGGTCTGTAAGAACTTTGATTCCCTGTTTAATTATCAGTGTACTTAATCCAGGACTAAATCAGTGCAGGCTGTGTGCGGGACTTAGGCAGGACTTTCAGCCCTAAGAAGTACAATGATAACCATCTCTTCACTACACACTTCACTGCATATTATTTCTGGACATTCACGTAATAGTGCTGCTCATCATTTCTGGACATTCACATATTAGTGCTGGTTGCACTTCTGTATATCATTTCTGGACATTCACATATTAGTGCGGGTTGCACTTTTGCATATTATTTCTGGACATTCACATATTAGTGCTGGTTGCACTTCTGTATATTATTTCTAGACATTCACATATTAGTGCTGGTTGAACTTACATTTAATTTTGGCATTTGTCTTTGTTGGTTTCTGCTTCTTAAAATCGGTTTGATTATTTGCTATACAGATTATTTACCCAAACCCTGGTCTCAGTCTCGTCATATCTCACGCAATCAGATTCCAGAGTATCTACATCATTATTACAGAAGGACACTGCCCTCACATCCCTTTGTATCAATTTTGGCTGGTTGTCTTACATTGCAATCATAATATGTAGTCTGCTCTTACCCTGTGATGAAGGACGCGGGTCGTTCTTCATTATGACGTCCTCGTACAGATCCTGGTGTCCTTCTAGATACTCCCACTCCTCCATAGAGAAATAGACGGCGACTTCCTGACACCTTATAGGAACCTGACATACAATGATACCATCATTACCCAGAATCCTCCAGTGCCGGTCCTGTATAATGTCCCTGTATTCCCACCTCTCCGGTCAGCAGCTCCATCATCTTGTGGAGGAGTCTGAGGATCTTCTTCTTGCTCCTCTCATGTATCAGGGACCTCGGGGGAGGAGCTGTGATGTGGCCCCGCCTCCTGCTCCGCCTTCCTGACTCATGGCCTCTGGGAGTCACACAGTCACCCGGTGTCTTCTTCACTACTGTATAATCCTGTATGTGGAGAGACGTCACAGAGGCCTTTCTAGAGGATTATAATCTGCCTCCTTCCACCCAAACTCCCCTCAATCTGAAAACTCGAGCTAGAAAAAAACTCGTCAAACCTTTCGGCCATTATGAAAGACTTCAATAACTATTGTACAATGTAAAATCATGACCCAGATTCTCCTAGGGATTATACTCTCTTCTTACAGTCTTGACTTCGGTGACTACAAAGAATATAGAGCCGCCACTGAACCACAATGTCAGTCTTTGATAGAAGACGGCAGAGCCTGGAACCTGTCCACTATCCAGCCGATTAACATAGCCACACACAGATATCTATCCGTCCGATTCAACCTATTCCAGTGCTATCCAGTGCTATGCTGATCTAGGTGAATGCGAGATATGAATGTTCCTCATCTTAGGGGGAAAAAAATATTCTTCCAAACTCCAAACCTGGATAAACAATCAATCCCCATGAATGGAATCACCATAACCTGGAACATTATTAGAGAAAAATCAATGTATAAGTAAAAACATCTGTAACATTTGCACTGACGACCTGCAGCAGAGACGCCGATGCACTTACCCCTTTGGTGGTCCTGCGGCATCTGTTGTCATCCGCGACTCCTGATTCTGGCTCCCGCGGACTTGGCACGCTGCACAGGTATCTCAGGAGCACACTTAGGGCACGAGCGCGCACACTCCCCGCCTCTTATAGTCAATGTCTGGAGGACTGGATATTTGACAAACCATCCCCTTAAGAGAAGAGCCTGAGCAACGTGGTCTAATACTAGAGACAAGCTGCAAGTGGTCTGGCCCCAGTTCTGTTATCCTGTACCGGTGTTCTCTGATCCGTGTCTCTGTCCTAGTACTTGCCTGAACCTGCTGCACTAGCCATAACCCCGGAGCCAACTATCAAGGTACTCTGCCTCCCTGGAGTGGCACCTAGCCCTCACCTTCCAGCACAAGCCTATCCTCACCATCAGATGATCTAGTGAAGACGAGGTAGTCGCTTAGCTATGATCCTTCAGGTCGCAGCCGGTACTGCGGCCCAGTGGGTCCACTCCCCCACTCTCACACCCACAAGGTATTCAACAAGCCAAGTAGAGTCTCCTCTACAGTATTGTCACACCTTAGGGTACCGTGACACCAGGTGACATCGCTGCCGATTTCACAGGCGACACAGGGGCGTGGGCTATCGTCAGCGTCATCGCCGGTGAGTCGCCCAGTGTAAAGCGGCGATTTTGCGCTGAAAAAAATCGGCTGAGAGTGGTCGCCTGGTTTCAGAGCGCTGCTGTGATTCCAGGCACTCACTCTCAGGCAATGTGTATGCATCCCCCCGTGTAACATGGCGATTGGCGATGTTACAGGCGATTGGAAGCCATAGGCTCCCATGTTACAGGATCCCTGCTGGGGTTTCTAGACACTCCAACAGCGACGTCGCCTGTAACATCGCCAAAGTGTCGCCGAAGGTATCACCGCGTGTAAACATGCGACGGCGACGCTGGCGGGGAGCCAAAAATGTGCGCGCTTCCGTGCATCGCCTGCGATATCTCCGGCGATGTCACCTGGTGTGACGGTAACTTTAAACTTCGCCAGGGAAGTCTCACCGTAGGGCAGTGTGCTCTCCGTATCCACACCCCGTCCTCCCAACTAGGCTGCAATAATGAGGCTGCGTAAGGGGAAGACCTGTCCGGAGGAATCAAGGACAAACTGGCCAGCTGAGATCCTCCTCCTTCCCTGGACGAGCTTGTATCCCTGTCTATCCACATTGATCTCAGGATCCAAGAACGCTTCAGAGAGGCGAAACAAGAGAGGAGGTCAATGTGTCTGGACTCATTATGCCACGTCCCTCTACATCTACGGCTTCCCTGATCGCATGGAGGTGGACTGTGAGAACATGACAGAGCTTCACCTGAAGGACAGTCACACCCACAGACGGCGTTTATACTATGGAAATTCTGAACACTAGATCCAAGTCTGTGCAGTGAAGCCTTGAAACTTCCAAGCCTTGGGTCGATAGGGGAGACCACCATAAGTGAGAGCAAGTCCTCTTCATTCCTATGTGTCCATATCCTGTGTTCCTTCTCGATTCGGCCTATCTGGGCTCTGGTTCAGCCGGGAACTTCATCCAACAGGTCGTAGTGGATCGGTATCGCATTCTCATCCGGCAACTTCAAGTTCCTATAACTGGATAATCCATGGATGAAGAACCTTTGTCTCACCCCGTCCAGTTCATCACCGACCAAGTGGAGCTTGGGTTGGGAGTGCTGCACCTCTTCTTTCCTGATCTGTCTCACCCACTGTTACGGGGCCGGCCGTGGCTTCAGATCTACGAGCTCTTCTTGGATTAGAGATCAGGAGATTTGCTCCAAAGGGGTCAATCCTGTCATGAGAAATTTCTGAGTCGGTCTTGAATGCCCGTGACGCCATCCAATCTTCCAGGTCTGCAGTCCACTTACTGATCCTATGCGGGTATCTTCAACAAGGAGGAGGAAGAGACACGGACACCAGACTGCCCTGCTGACTTGGTTCCTGGTTCCTCACCTCCCCATGGTCGAATCTACCCTTTGTCTCAGGTGGAGACCCAAGCCATGTCCGAGTACATCAAGGAGAATCCGGCAAGGGCATTTATCCGGAAGTCCTCCTCCTTTACAGCCAGCGCTGGCTGCTTCTTCGTAAAGAAAGAGGACGATACCCTTTGGCCATGTATACATTGTAGAGGCCCCAATCAAATTCATGTGTTTATTTCTGTTAATGTTGATGATTAATGAAACCCCAGAGGTCATTATCTCAGAAAATTACATTAGGGAAGATGAAGGGTTAAACAACAACGCGCTGCCGTATTCCACCAGACATCAAAGGGTGAATATTGATTGATTAGTCAACGTGTTTCAGGGCTCCCAGACACATGGCCATAGGATATTGATTTTTGATGATATTCTAAATTCATTGACAGGCTCTAGTACATATAATCTGGTCCATATTCGGTCGGTTGCCACTATGAGCACCAGGCCTGATGACATTCAGGCTAAGCAATGCCCTGTGGTCTTCTAGGACTCAGCGAATATGAATAATATCTTCGGGGACCTCCTCTACTCGTGTGGTCGTGTACCCAGATGCCGTTCTTTGTTTGCTCTTCCGGCCTACACACAGGAGAAATGTTTGCCATCAGGGAGAATCGTCCATACGTCAATATCAAGAGATGTCTATTTGGAAGGACTTCCCTTCCCGGCTACATTATCTCTGACGGGGGCTTGATCATTTGATCTGGAGAACGTGTTAGACGTTGTGGCCTCATCCAGATGGAGGGAAGACGATTCAGTGGTTCCTGGGTTTCACCATCTACTACCGCCAATTCATTCCTCATTACCCATCCCAGCCTTGACCCGTAAGGGAGGGAACCCAAAAAATGTGGACTCCTGAAACAGGCCTCATCAGCTCCAGCCCTGCACAGACCAGTTCTTCTTGGAAGTGGATGCTTCTTAGTCTGGGGCTGGTGTGGGTCTGCTACCGGTCATACCGTGACCTGCGGTGACTTTTCCGAGGTCAACTACTCAATTGGCGAAAGAGAATTGTTGGTGATCAAGGTGGCTCCTGGAGGGAGCAGTGCATCGCATGGTCATCTACACCGACCACAAGAACCTGTCCTACCTTCCTTCCTACAGTCAACTGAATCTATGCCGGGCTCGATAGTCGCTGTCCTTCACCCGTTTCGACTTTGTTCTTCATTTCTGGCCGGCCAAAAAGAACATCAAGGCGGTTGCACCCTCTGGGTCCTTTCAGTCGGTTGACCAGGAAGAGGAGCCTGAACACATCCATCAGCCCTCCAAAATGCTCGCGGTAGCTCCAGTAAAGTTGTCCCAGATGCCACCTGGTAAGATGTGCGTTGCAGAGGTGGATGGGAAGTGTGTGTTGCTGTGGAGCCAGTCCTCTAAGAAGGCTGGCCACATCGGACAGAAGAAGACGGTTCTCCTTATATCGCCACATTACTGGCAGCCAACCCTGCACAAGGACGTTGTGGACCTAGTTACAGCTTGTCCTTCGTGTTCCCACAATAGAACCCCTAAGAAGCTTCCCGAGGGGCGGCATCTTTCTCTACTGATGACCTCAACTCCTAGGTAACACATTTCATTGTACATCATCACCGATCTGCTGATGTACTCAGGTTGCTCCATCATCTGCGGCCCTTCGTCAATGAGCATCACAGAGATTGGGTCAAGTTCCTATCATGGGCGAAATAAACATGCTAATTCACCATTCTTCATAGTGTATGGACAGCAGCCTGGAATCCCTTTCCTTGTGACTTTCGCCTCAAACAATCCTGCAGCCAATGCTCTCCTCAACAGTTTCTGTGAATTCTGGGCAGAGACTAAAGCCTCCCTTGAGTAGTCCTCTGTTGGGTGAAAAGTCATGTGGATAAGAGACATCTGGATCCTTGTTCTCGGGGGAGCACACTGAGCAGCAGTGGCAGTGCATGTATTCTGTATGTGTCCCCAGTGAATGGCTGGAGGGTACTTAGTATTTAAGGAACCCTCCCCTTAAGGGAGTGCCTGAGCAATGTAACGTAATATTAGAGACACACTGCTCGTTGTCAGGTCCTGTTTCTGTTATCCTGTTTCCAAACCTGTTTATCCCGTATCTGCATTCTGTAACCAGTGTCTCTGTCCTACTGTCTGCTGTACCAGCCATGTAAGTCATACCTGCTGCACCAGCCTTGCCTGGTATACCCGCCACACCCAGCTGTCCAGTCTGCACAAGCCGTGCCTGCCATACCCGCCACATCAGCTGTCCAGTCTGCACAAGCTGTGCCTGCCATACCCGCCACATCAGCTGTCCAGTCTGCACCAGCCGTGCCTGCCATACCCGCTACACCAGCTGTCCAGTCTGCACCTGACTGAACCAGAGACTGTTCCTGCTTAAATCCCCGACCCCAGGAGCCAGCTATTGCGGTACAATGTCTACCTGGAGTGGCACCTGGCGGCTACCTTCCAGAGCAAGCCTACCCTCACCATCAGAGGCTCTAGTGATAACAAGGTAGTCACTTAGTTATGCCCCTCCAGGTCACAGCTGGTACTGCAGCCCAGTTGGTCCACACTCCCCCACACTTGCACCCATTAGCATTACACATGAAAAAAATTGGCACGTGAAAAGGAGGAGAGCAAAACTGAGGCGATTTGAAGACAATGAGTGTTCTTACTCGTAGCTACGACCAATAAAGGTGTTTTTACTAATACATCGATTTTCTTCTACTATTGAGTGCTGGATTTTCTTCTCCGTTTTCCAGTAATCCCCTGATGCTGCGCAGGATCCGTGTATCTATTGTCACGCTATTTAAAGGGGATGAGATTCCAGATGACTCGCACTTAAACTTCACATCATCCAGCACCAGAGCACAGCACACAGCAGAACTGACATTAACTCATGCAGTTCCAGAAGAAATTCACACACATTTAATCACAGCAGCGTCCAGCATAGACCGCAGATAGTCAGCGCAGATCAGCGTGTGATAGTAACCCCTCTATTAAGAGAGGCCGCCAGACTCTGAACCAGACACGTCCTGAGAGATGAGATGTGAAAGATGTTACGGGTCGCCAACACTGGGGGTAGATCAAGTCGGTACAGCACAGGGTTGCAAATGACCGATATCCTAAAGGATCCTATAACCCAGGAACTAGGAGCCCCAGCAGCACGCCTCCACCTGACGGGCTTGGACAACACGCACACACACTCATTCACTCTCAGGTCGGGACATGCACATCTATGTCCACATCAGCGGTCACAGTCAGAGGCTCACACTCAGCTGTGATGTCCCCCAGGACTCCCTCCCTTGGGATGCAAAGGAGGAATCACCGTCCTTCCTCGGCCCCTCCTTTGAGAACGGCGCCTAGACCCACCATTAGTCTGAGGCGTAGTCTGGACTTACCTGCAAAAGCATAGACGCGTCATCTGGGGTAGGGGAAGGTGCAACAAGCACAGCCAAAGCAGAAGAAGTTTGGCAACTACTCTCAGAGGAGTCATGAATCACCCAACTAACCACTTCTCTGGCTCACCAGTATCACCGGGTTGTGTTTCTTCAACCAAGAGAAGCCCAAGACAATGGGAGTGGGCAGGTTCTCTAAAATTAGATTTATAGGTAAGTGAGGTAGATTTATTTTAGCTGCTAAAGACGTGAAAGCTACCACTTCAGGAATAGTTTTAAAAGAATCTTTTATTTTATTCTTTTTAAAAATGACTGGTCAAGTCTAACATAGTATACAAAGAGTGAACAAACAGGTGTATTATACAAATTCGCTGAAGGACAACAGCACATAACAATACATGTACCCCTTCCTCTCCCTATGTTTGCAAACTGCCTGTCAGTGGAGGTAAATCACCCTAAAGTTTCGGGTGCCCCCACTCCACGGCGGCTCGCCCTATGATAGCCCTAGATACTACGGGTATCAAAAAATAGCAACAATAGAAAGTTGTCAGAGGATGCATACAATATGTCTGGGTAACAACAGGACACAGAATCGGACCAGGGTCAACTTAACTCAAATAGTCTCCCTAGTCCTTTGATTCCACGCTGGTCCACAGTGCATTCACGTTCTTCCTTCAGTTGTGACGTTAAAAGAAACGTTAATGAATCTCCATTGTTTCCATCTTACGCGTTTCACCTCAGAAATTCAAGATGAGGCTCATCAGAGATCTTTTTGGAGTTTCACAACAATTGCCTGTCACTCTTTTTTCACGAGACAAAGAATAGATCAAGATATTGTATCGCTTCAAAAGAGGGGTCCCAGAATCGGGGTCACGGGGGTGCATTCACTAACTCCCGGAGACAGTGTACACAGTGGTGGGCATCCAGCTACTGTTAAAGTCATGGACACTCAGGCTTCATATCAACCATATTAATGTAGGGTAGAAGAAAACCATTTCCCTTATATACTGGAAATTACCAGAGAAGAAGATACTTCAGGTCCATAAGCCTCCCATAGAGCTAAAGTGACTCCATATGTGTCTGATTCCAGGGTGAAGTGTCCAGGCTGGACACTTCACCTGGAATCAGACACATATGGAGTCACTTTAGCTCTATGGGAGGCTTATGGACCTGAAGTATCTTCTTCTCTGGTAATTTCCAGTATATAAGGGAAATGGTTTTCTTCTACCCTACATTAATATGGTTGATATGAAGCCTGAGTGTCCATGACTTTAACAGTAGCTGGATGCCCACCACTGTGTACACTGTCTCCGGGAGTTAGTGAATGCACCCCCGTGACCCCGATTCTGGGACCCCTCTTTTGAAGCGATACAATATCTTGATCTATTCTTTGTCTCGTGAAAAAAGAGTGACAGGCAATTGTTGTGAAACTCCAAAAAGATCTCTGATGAGCCTCATCTTGAATTTCTGAGGTGAAACGCGTAAGATGGAAACAATGGAGATTCATTAACGTTTCTTTTAACGTCACAACTGAAGGAAGAACGTGAATGCACTGTGGACCAGCGTGGAATCAAAGGACTAGGGAGACTATTTGAGTTAAGTTGACCCTGGTCCGATTCTGTGTCCTGTTGTTACCCAGACATATTGTATGCATCCTCTGACAACTTTCTATTGTTGCTATTTTTTGATACCCGTAGTATCTAGGGCTATCATAGGGCGAGCCGCCGTGGAGTGGGGGCACCCGAAACTTTAGGGTGATTTACCTCCACTGACAGGCAGTTTGCAAACATAGGGAGAGGAAGGGGTACATGTATTGTTATGTGCTGTTGTCCTTCAGCGAATTTGTATAATACACCTGTTTGTTCACTCTTTGTATACTATGTTAGACTTGACCAGTCATTTTTAAAAAGAATAAAATAAAAGATTCTTTTAAAACTATTCCCGAAGTGGTAGCTTTCACGTCTTTAGCAGGTTCTCTAAAAGGTGACAGGACAGGACCTCCTGATGGGGAGTTCCGATATCTGGGCGAGGACCTTGTGACTGAGGGGAACTGTATCAATTGAGGCAATGGGATGGGCCGTACTAAGGCGACTCCGGCAAAACCATGGGCCTGAGCAAAGCGGGAATCCATCAGTCTGACTCCTGCTCCGCTGTAGAGCAGAACCGGTACCGTCTTGGTTTGACCGTCCAATATCGCCCTGGCAGACAGTGTAAACTGAGATTTAGCAAGAAAGGATATAAAAACCCCGAAGTGCGCGGAGTCTCAGACTGCCTAGAGGTCTTGGAATGATGTGGGCAAACTTTAATAAAATGGTCCGTCTTTCCACAGCAAAAACATGCTGAACCCCCCTGATTAACCACATGGGACCCCACTGCCCCCAGCTCCATAGGCCCATCGTGTGGAGCCCCCTCAGCAGGGATAGCCACAGGGGACAAGGTTAGTCTCGGTCTCTCCCTCAGACGTCTGTCTACCCTGATGGCTACAGACATCGCAGCCTCCAATGACTCAGGTGCGGCGTACTGAACCAGGGTGTCTTGCAGTCTGGCTGACAAACCCAAGCAGAACTGACTCCGGAGGGCTGGGTCATTCCGCTGGGTGTCAGTCGCCCATCTCCGAAACTCCAAGCAGTGCTCCTCCACTGACCCCTGCCTGAGGTTATGGAGATTCGACTGTGCGAGAGTCACCCTATCAGGGTCACCGTACACCTAAGGCAAAGGAGCAAAAAACCCGTCCACCGACCGCAAGAATGGAGAATCGGATGGGAGGGAGAAGGCCCAGGTCTGTGATCCCCCTTAAGAAGGAGACTATAATACCCACCTGCTGTTCCTCACTCCCAGATGAAGGGGGGTAGAGCCTGAAGTAGAGATTTCTGACCTCCAGAAAAAACAAAAATCGATCCCTTCCCCCAGAAAACACATCAGGGAGAGAGACTGCAGGCTCAGGGCACGAGCCGACGTCATGTACCCCACAACCTGCTGCAGCTGCTGAACTACCTGAGTTTGCAGACCAGTTACCTCTTCTGAGATAGTCTGCACCGGATGAGCAAACTCTTCAGCTGAGGCAGTCAGACACAAAAAATGAGTACGATCTCTGTTAATCTCATGGAGGTAGAACTGGATGAAGGAATGAGCAACAAGATGATGGTAAAAGGGCAAGGGCACCCGAGAAGCTAATCTGGCCCTGGACTTGTGGCCCCTGACTAACCCTGCTCCTGAAGGTACCTCTGATGGTGAGGAGGTTCGGGCTGCCACCCTCGTCCTCAGCTCCTCAACCAGCCCTATGCTACTCCCTCTCACCTCCCAATACGGACCGGGGTGAGCAGCTACTCCAGCAAGGGTAAGTAGCAAACAAAAGCACCGATGCCCACACAGGCAGCAGCAAAAGCACCGATGCCCACACAGGCAGCAAGCAGCAAAAGCACCAATGTCCACACAGGCAGCAGCAAAAAAGAGAATTTTGTTTACGTACCGTAAATTCTTTTTTCTTTAATCATCAATGGGAGACCCAGACAATGGGGTTTAGGGCTCCGCCCTCCGGAGGTCACACTAGGTACTACAAGTTTGTAGACACCGCCTCCTCCGCTTATAAACCCCCACCGTAGGGAACATCCTCAGTTTAGTCCATAAGCTGCGAGGAGAAAAATGAACCACACCCGAAACATCGGGAAGAATACCGTGCACAGACGGTTTGAACAACCCGGAAAACACTGTCTCAACAGAGAACAGATCAAATGCAAACATGCAACGGAACAACTGGGTGGGTGCTGGGTCTCCCATTGATGATTAAAGAAAAAAGAATTTACGGTACGTAAACAAAATTCTCTTTTTTCTGGTCATCATAATGGGAGACCCAGACAATGGGGATGTCCTAAAGCAATACCTCAGGGCGGGAAGAGTTCCTCAACAAGACGGATAATACACGGTCCCCCTTAAAGGTGGGCAACCGCCGCCTGGAGGACCCGCCTGCCCAAACTTGCGTCCGCAGAGGCATGGGCATGCACCATATAGTGCTTTGAGAAAGTGTGCAGGCTGGACCAGGTGGCCGCCTGACACACCTGTAGAGCAGATGCTCGATGTCGCAAGGCCCATGAGGCACCTACAGCTCTAGTAGAGTGTGCCTTCAAACCCACCGGGAGAGGCAAACCAGAAGACCGGTATGCCTCCTGAATGGGAGCCTTGATCCATCTGGCCAAGGTCGACTTCGAAGCCGCGGACCCCTTACAGCGACCCATCGTGAGGACAAATAAGGAATCCGAACTCCTAAAGGAGGCGGTCCTGGACACATAAATGCGTACAGCTCTCACGAGATCCAGAGTATGGAGGTCGCGCTCAACCTGATGAACGGGACGGGGCAAAATGATGGGAGAACAATCTCCTGGTTTAGGTGGAAAGTTGAAACCACCTTCGGCAAGAATTCAGGCCGCGGGCGCAACACCACCTTGTCTTGGTGAACCACCAGAAAGGGTGACTTGCACGAAAGTGCAGCCAATTCTGAGACCCTTCTCAGAGACGTAATTGCCACCAGAAAAACCACCTTCTGGGACAGACGAGAGAGAGAGATGTCTCTCAGTGGCTCAAACGGCGGTTTCTGCAGTGCCGCCAGGACCATGTTGAGGTCCCAAGGGTCCAGAGGTCGTCTGTAAGGCGGAACCACCCGAGACACCCCCTGCAGAAATTGACGAACCTTCGGGAGGAGCGCCAAGCGCCTGTCAAACAGCACTGAAAGTGCCGATACTTGACCTTTCAGAGAGCCAAGGGATAATCCCAACTCCAAACCCGACTGTAGGAAGGCCAACAATGTCGGGATGGACAAGGGCCACGGTGAGTGTCCACCAGAGGCACACCAGGAGAAAAAGATTTTCCACGTTCTGTGGTATATCTTCCTGGAGACAGGTTTCCTTGCCCGATTCATCGTGGCAACCACCGTAGGAGAGAAGCCCCTGGATGTCAGCAACCAGGCCTCAAGAGCCATGCAGTCAATCTGAGGGCCCTGGAATTGAGGTGGAAGAATGGGCCTTGCGCGAGTAGATCTGCGCGTTCTGGAAGAGCCCACCGGTGTCCGCCTGACAGTTGCCAGAGGTCCGGGTACCAGGACCTCCGGGGCCAATCTGGAGCCACTAGAATGGCTATGTTGCACTCTGTCCTGATTTTCCACAGAACCCTGGGAATCAGAGCCAGAGGCGGGAACACATATGGCAGCTGGAAGCTGGACCAACTCAGGATCAGGGCATCCGCCCCCAGAGACTGAGGATCCCACGATCGTGCCATGTATTGGGGTACCTGATGATTCAGCCGTGAGGCCATCAGATCCACGTCCGGAGTGCCCCATTTGCTGCAGATGTCCCGGAAGACGTCTGGATGCAGGGACCACTCTCCGGCGTCCATCCCCTGCCGGCTCAGGTAGTCGGCCTCCCAGTTCTCGACCCCTGGGATGTGAACTGCGGAGATCAGGCAGCCGTTTTCCTCCACCCAGGCTAGAATGCGGTGGACTTCGGCAAGGGCCTGAGCACTTCTGGTCCCTCCCTGATGATTTATGTAGGCGACGGCCGTCGCATTGTCGGACTGAACCCGAATGGGTTGTCCTGACAGGAATTTCTGAAACGCTAGGAGCGCCAGATAGACCGCCTTGATCTCCAGCACGTTGATCTGTAATGCCGACTCCGACTGAGTCCAGAGGCCTTGAGCCCTGTGGTGCAAGAACACCGCACCCCAGCCCTTCAGACTGGCGTCGGTGGTCACCACTAACCATGACGGTTTTAGAAAGGACCGGCCCCGTGACAGATGAAGTGGCTGGAGCCACCACTGTAGGGAGTCCCTGGTCGATTGTGACAGCGTCACCAGCCGATTCAGAGAAATCGTCCTTTTGTCCCATCGGCGAAGAATCTCCAACTGGAGAGGACGGAGGCGAAACTGTGCGAAAGGCACCGCCTCTATCGCCGCTACCATGCGCCCCACCAGCTTCATCAACCCCCGTAGGGAAGATTGTGGTGACAGGAGAACATTCTGCACTCCTGATTGGATCGCAAGCTGTTTGGCTTGAGGTAGGGACACCAGGGCTGAGTCCGTGTGGAAGTCCATGCCCAGATATGTCAAAGACTGGGTCGGAATCAGGGTCGACTTTGGAATGTTGAGAAGCCACCCGAACTGTTCCAGAGACTTCATGGTCACCTCCAGGCTCACCCGACAAAGGTCTTCCGATGGCGCCCTGACCAGCAGGTCGTCCAAATAGGGAATGACGGCGTGTCCCTGCACATGCAGGAGAGCCATCATTGAGGCCATCACCTTTGTGAACACTCGCGGTGCCGAGGCTAGCCCGAATGGCAGTGCCACAAATTGGAAGTGTTCTTCCCCCACTGCGAATCTCAACCAGCGCTGATGAGCCGGTGCAATGGGCACGTGAAGGTAGGCGTCTCGGATATCTATGGACGCTAGGAAGTCTCCCTGTGACACAGCCGCGATCACGGAGCGCAGGGATTCCATACGGAACTTCCGAACCAACACGTGACGGTTGAACAACTTCAGGTCCAGAACCGGGCGAAAAGAGCCGTCCTTCTTTGGGACAATAAAGAGGTTGGAGTAAAAACCCCTGAACCTCTCTCCCGTGGGTACTGGAACCACCACTCCGTCTCTGCGGAGTCCCTCCAACACCAGATGAAAAGCCTGAGCTTTGTCTAGGGATGGAACAGACCGATGGAATCGGTGTGCCGGCTGTGACGTCAGCTCTATCCTGTAGCCTTTTGAGACTACGTCTCGGACCCACTGGTCTTGAACGTGGAGAAGCCATCTGTCCTGGAAAAGAGACAGGCGGCCCCCCACCTGTGGGGAGACAGGATGAAGGAGCGAGTCATGCCGAAGCGGGTTTAGGGGTGGCAGCTGCAGCCCCTGCCGGCTTCTTTTGGCGACTTTTGTTGCGCCACTGAGTGGAGGGCTTGCCCCCACGGTCCGCGCGAGCGGACGCCGCTGAAGACTGCGAGCTGGGGCGAAAGGACCACTGTTTTGGGTTCCTTTTCACGGAATACCGTGGCTTAGGCTTATTCTGCGGTATCTTAGACTCAGCAGAATCCTTTATCAGCTTGTCCAGCTCGGTGCCGAAGAGCCTGTCACCAGCGAACGGAAGATTTTGCAAAATCTTCTTAGACGTGGCATCTGAGTCCCAAAGACGCAGCCACAACAACCTGCGGATCGCTATAGCATTGGCCGAAGCCACAGCCGAGCGAGTGGCAGTTTCCAAAGTTGCCGTCCTGGTGTAATCCGCATAAGCCCTTGCCCTGTCGGTAAGTGCCAGGACCTCTGGGCTGGCCCTAGCTAGATCAGAGATACCATCCAAGCAGGAGGTAATCGCTTGTAGGGTCCAGACCGCGGCAAAATTAGGGGCAAATGAAGACCCCACAGCCTCATAGGAAGACTTGGCGAGTTGCTCGACCTGTCTATCAGTAGCATCCTTCAATGAGGAGCTATCAGAGGCAGAAAACAAGGAGCGTGCAGCAATCCTGGTCATGGAAGCGTCCACCTTAGGGGACTGTGACCATTCCAGAAGCACCTCCTGAGGAAAGGGAAAGCGAAGGTCCTTAGGTTTACGGACATAACGCCGCCCAGGATGTAACCTGGGTGCTCTAACCACCCTTCCAAAATTAGTGTGGTCCATAAAGGACCCACTTGGTCTCGCCTCCGGCCGCAGCCATTGATAGACCTCCTTGGGGTGTACAGCCACCTCCTCAGGAGGAGTGACCAGACGTAATGTCTCATTGATGGAGGACACCAGATCCTCCACCCCATCTGGAGGTTCAGAGACAGACCCGAGAGTAGAACCCCCATCATCTTCCTCACCATCAGAGGAACGCTCCTCCTCAGAGGGAGCTTGGAGCTCTGGAGAGGCCTCACGGGCTCGCTTAGGGGGTCTCACAGAAGAAGTAAGAAGCACCCGGGGGTAACTGGGAGGAGTAGCTGGGTTTTCCAGCCTCCTATGAAGTGCCTCCAGGGATTGCGACATGGAGGACAACTGGGACAACAGAGATTCATTTATCTTATTCTGTGCTTCCCATGTCCCTGGGATCACCCGAACCTCAGGGTACAGACCCGCAGATTCTGATTCAACAGTAACTGTCCGGGTCTCTGGGCGTCCGCAATTATTGCAGGACCCCTCCACCAGTGAACCGTTGCATGTAGCGCAGGTAATGGTGCCATCTGCCGTCTTAGCAGCATGCTTCCTTACTGAGGACATCGCCACAGTAGGGGGAAATAAGCCAAGTTGTAACAAACAAACCGGAGATCCCGGTGGCTTACCGACCGCAGTAAGCGGTAGGAGGAAGCGGTGTTCGTGTGTGACCTCCGCGAGTTCCGGTCTCCCCTGGAAAGTGCAGACACACGCTGCAGCCAGATCCCAGCCGGGAAGAGAGGGAGAAGATGGCCGCCGACAGTGAAGTCATAGGCGTGGCCAGGAACACGCGGGAGAACACAAAACACGCCCATCGGTGATGTCACCGTAAGAGCTGCTTCCTCCTCCTCCAGGCAGCCTCAGTAATGGAGGTGCCAGAGCCCGCAGCGCGGGAAAAGAGTGTGTAACAATACACATACACACACAGACTGCATGCACAAAACAAACATCAGCAGTCTACAGCCTCAGCCCCTGAGACACACAGGGCGGTCAGCCAGAGTGACCCCAGCACAGGGTACACCGACAGAACCGCGGACCCGAGGGTAACGCGCGGTCTGAGTGTCATGACACCAAGTGACAGACACTAACCCCAGGCACACAGGAGACACACCAGGTGCCTCAGTGCCGGTCCGGTCTGTAAGCACCTTTAGGGAGGCCTCGGACGGGGGTACAGCACCAGTCCGGAGTGTAAGCACCATTTAGGGAGGCCTCGGACTGGGCTGGCTCCGTCCGGTCTGTAAGCACCATTTAGGGAGGCCTCGGACGGAGCGGAGCTGTGCAAGGCTCCAGGCTCCCCCTCTCCAGAGCCTCCATGGAGGGATGGAAAGGAAGGAGCTCGACAGCGTACCGGGAGAACAGCAAGTGTCCAGGCTAAAAAGCCCTCCGGTACCTCCACCAGCGTGTACCACAAAGGGTGAGCGGGGAGACTGTCGCGGGTCCCGACCGGGACCATTTACCTTGTCTTCATACGCCATCACGTAAGCTGTGAGAATGCAGTGAAGTGCAAGCAAAGCGTGATCCTCCGAGCACACTAAGTTTAAAACTGAGGATGTTCCCTACGGTAGGGGTTTATAAGCGGAGGAGGCGGTGTCTACAAACTTGTAGTACCTAGTGTGACCTCCGGAGGGCGGAGCCCTAAACCCCATTGTCTGGGTCTCCCATTATGATGACCAGAAAAGCACCGATGTCCACACAGGCAGCAGCAAAAGCACCAATGTCCACACAGTCAGCAGCAAAAGCACCGATGTCCACACAGGCAGCAGCAAAAGCACCAATGTTCACACAGGCAGCAGCTAAAGCACCAATGTCCACACAGGCAGCAGCAAAAGCACCGATGTCCACACAGTCAGCAGCAAAAGCACCGATGTCCACACAGACAGCAGCTAAAGCACCGATGTCCACACAGACAGCAGCTAAAGCACCAATGTCCACACAGACAGCAGCTAAAGCACCGATGTCCACACAGACAGCAGCAAAAGCACCGATGTCCACACAGACAGCAGCTAAAGCACCGATGTCCACACAGACAGCAGCTAAAGCACCGATGTCCACACAGACAGCAGCTAAAGCACCAATGTCCACACAGACAGCAGCTAAAGCACCAATGTCCACACAGACAGCAGCTAAAGCACCGATGTCCACACAGTCAGCAGCAAAAGCACCGATGTCCACACAGGCAGCAGCAAAAGCACCGATGTCCACACAGGCAGCAGCTAAAGCACCAATGTCCACACAGACAGCAGCTAAAGCACCGATGTCCACACAGACAGCAGCTAAAGCACCAATGTCCACACAGACAGCAGCTAAAGCACCAATGTCCACACAGACAGCAGCTAAAGCACCAATGTCCACACAGTCAGCAGCAAAAGCACCGATGTCCACACAGGCAGCAGCAAAAGCACCGATGTCCACACAGGCAGCAGCAAAAGCACCGATGTCCACACAGACAGCAGCTAAAGCACCGATGTCCACACAGACAGCAGCTAAAGCACCAATGTCCACACAGACAGCAGCTAAAGCACCAATGTCCACACAGACAGCAGCTAAAGCACCGATGTCCACACAGGCAGCAGCAAAAGCACCAATGTCAACACAGGCAGCAGCAAAAGCACCGATGTCCACACAGTCAGCAGCAAAAGCACCGATGTCCACACAGGCAGCAGCTAAAGCACCAATGTCCACACAGGCAGCAGCAAAAGCACCGATGTCCACACAGACAGCAGCTAAAGCACCGATGTCCACACAGACAGCAGCTAAAGCACCGATGTCCACACAGGCAGCAGCTAAAGCACCGATGTCCACACAGACAGCAGCTAAAGCACCGATGTCCACACAGACAGCAGCTAAAGCACCGATGTCCACACAGGCAGCAGCAAAAGCACCGATGTCCACACAGGCAGCAGCAAAAGCACCAATGTCCACACAGGCAGCAGCAAAAGCACCGATGTCCACACAGGCAGCAGCAAAAGCACCGATGTCCACACAGGCAGCAGCAAAAGCACCGATGTCCACACAGGCAGCAGCAAAAGCACCGATGTCCACACAGACAGCAGCTAAAGCACCGATGTCCACACAGACAGCAGCTAAAGCACCGATGTCCACACAGGCAGCAGCAAAAGCACCGATGTCCACACAGACAGCAGCTAAAGCACCGATGTCCACACAGACAGCAGCAAAAGCACCGATGTCCACACAGACAGCAGCTAAAGCACCGATGTCCACACAGACAGCAGCTAAAGCACCGATGTCCACACAGGCAGCAGCAAAAGCACCGATGTCCACACAGGCAGCAGCAAAAGCACCGATGTCCACACAGGCAGCAACAAAAGCACCGATGTCCACACAGGCAGCAGCAAAAGCACCGATGTCCACACAGGCAGCAGCTAAAGCACCGATGTCCACACAGGCAGCAGCAAAAGCACCGATGCCCACACAGGCAGCAGCTAAAGCACCAATGTCCACACAGGCAGCAACAAAAGCACCGATGTCCACACAGGCAGCAGCAAAAGCACCGATGTCCACACAGGCAGCAGCAAAAGCACCAATGCCCACACAGGCAGCAGCAAAAGCACCGATGTCCACACAGGCAGCAGCAAAAGCACCGATGCCCACACAGGCAGCAGCTAAAGCACCGATGGCAACACAGGCAGCAGCAAAAGCACCAATGTCCACACAGGCAGCAGCAAAAGCACCAATGTCCACACAGGCAGCAGCAAAAGCACCGATGCCCACACAGGCAGCAACAAAAGCACCGATGTCCACACAGACAGCAGCAAAAGCACCGATGTCCACACAGGCAGCAGCAAAAGCACCAATGTCCACACAGGCAGCAGCAAAAGCACCAATGTCCACACAGGCAGCAGCAAAAGCACCAATGTCCACACAGGCAGCAGCAAAAGCACCGATGTCCACACAGACAGCAGCTAAAGCACCGATGTCCACACAGACAGCAGCAAAAGCACCAATGTCCACACAGGCAGCAACAAAAGCACCGATGTCCACACAGGCAGCAGCAAAAGCACCGATGTCCACACAGGCAGCAGCAAAAGCACCAATGTCCACACAGGCAGCAGCAAAAGCACCAATGTCCACACAGGCAGCAACAAAAGCACCGATGTCCACACAGGCAGCAGCAAAAGCACCGATGTCCACACAGGCAGCAGCAAAAGCACCGATGTCCACACAGGCAGCAGCAAAAGCACCGATGTCCACACAGACAGCAGCAAAAGCACCGATGTCCACACAGGCAGCAGCTAAAGCACCAATACCCACACAGACAGCAGCTAAAGCACCAATGTCCACACAGGCAGCAGCTAAAGCACCAATGTCCACACAGGCAGCAGCTAAAGCACCAATACCCACACAGACAGCAGCTAAAGCACCAATACCCACACAGACAGCAGCTAAAGCACCGATGTCCACACAGACGTTTGGTCACAGGCAAAGTGAAAAGGCGAACAGTGGCGCCACCTGGTGGAGGGAGAAGGTATTTAAAGGCCAGAGGTGGGGACTCTAAATGTCTCACACTTAAACTTCACATCATCCAGCACCAGAACACAGCACACAGCAGAACTGACATTAACTCATGCAGTTCCAGAAGAAATTCACACACATCTAATCACAGCAGCGTCCAGCACAGACTGCAGATAGTCAGCACAGATCAGCGTGTGACATGTGTGTGCAGCCGCTCTTCCTCTTCTCCTATAAAGAGACGTGGAGCCTTGACAAGCTTGATTACTGTGAATTTACAAAACAGCATGTTCTGTGGCAGAGACCACAACCTCACCGCTCTTACCGTAAAGAACCAGGTCTCCTGGATACAAGAAGAAACCTTCTGTCCTCTACATCATGGGGCCCAAACTAGTGAGTCGTGAAACCCATGTAGCTCGTGACCCTAAAAGTGACTTTATTACCTGCACCCACTGCGGCTTCTCAGATTTTGAGGGGCCGCAAAAGGCGTTGCCTTGTGCTTCTCGCCGCCGCCTGCGCGCTAATTACTCACGTCCCGATGGGCGTGCTAATCAGCAGAGAGCCGCAGCGTCACATTACATGGGCGGTGTAGCCGCTATGACGCTAAATACGTCATATCCGACTATACTGACCTAAGTACACCCAGACCTCGTGACGCGCATTGCGCATGCGCGAGGTGTGTTCACGATTGCTCATCACAGATAAGCTGCCGTGAACACACCTCGCGCATGCGCAATGTGCGTCACAAGGTCTGGGTGTACTGAGGTCAGTATAGCCGGATATGACGTGTTTATGAACTTTACAAATACATTTTTTAGCACAAAGGGATGGCTAGAAATGTCTAAGAATGGTGCAGGGACAGGTCTTAAGAGACGGGGGGCTAATTTTTAGGGTCAGGATCCCTTTAATACCTAGATTCCCTTTCCTAGCTGACAAAATAATAAAATTCAAAGTAAATTCAGACGTTTACCTCTCCGGTCAGCAGGTAGATAATCTCCAGGGCGACATTTAATATTCTTCTGGTAATCTCGCTACGGTCCTTATCCATCTTTCATGAATCATTCAGGAGAAGGACGATCTGGATATAAGAAAAGTGAATAACCCGGAGGGACTTAGTCCATCAGGAACCGTAATGAAACATGAGAAGATCCGACATCATTTACTGAGTCATCATTGAGTGTCAAGATGGAGCTCTAACATGGGACCAACACTCAACACAATGAAGGCATAGATACTGACTACTGCCAGGCGCGACCGGGACCCATGCGACGACTGCCAGGCGCGACCGGGACACATGCAACGACTGCCAGGCGCGACGGGGACACGTGCGACGACTGCCAGGCGCGACAGGGACCCATGCGACGACTGCCAGGCGCGACAGGGACCCATGCGACGACTGCCAGGCGCGACCGGGACACATGCGACGACTGCCAGGCGCGACCGGGACACATGCGACGACTGCCAGGCGCGACCGGGACACATGCGACGACTGCCAGGCGCGACCGGGACACATGCGATGACTGCCAGGCGCGACCGGGACACATGCTACAACTGCCACGCGCGACGGGACACAAATGAGATGGACGGCGATGCCCTGGAAATGGTAAAGACTTCACCTTACTCCGATCAATCATCACCCAAGATGCAGCAACAACACTGGAAGTCAATAGTAGAAAAGCTATGGGCAAATCAACAATGAAGTCACTGGACGAGGTCTTCTAGGGAAATCATACTGTATGTGTGCAGAATTATTAGGCAGATGAGTATTGTGATCACATGATACTTTTTATCCATGTTGTCCTACTCCAAGCTTTATAAACTGAGAGCCAACTACTAATGAAGTAAATCAGGTGATGGCATCTCTGTAATGAGGAGGGGTGTGGTGTAATGACATCAACACCGTATATAAGGTGTGCTTAATTATTAGGCAAATGCCTTTCCTTAGGCAAAATGGCTCAGAAGAGAGATGTGACGGCTCTGAAAAGTCCACAATTGTGAGTTGTCTTGCAGAGGGATGCAGCAGTCTGGAAATTACCAAACTATTGAAGTGATCACCGAACAATCAAGTGTTTCATGGCAAATAGCCAACAGGGTCGCAAGAAGCGTGAGGGCAAAAAAGGCACAAAATAACTGCCCATGAATTGATGAAAATCAAGCGTGAAGCTTCCAAGATGCCATTTGCCACCAGTTTTGCCATATTTCAGAGCTGCAACGTTACTGGAGTATCAGAAAGCACAAGGTGTGCCATACTCAGGACATGGCCAAGGTAAGGAAGGCTGAAAAACCACCACCTCTGAACAAGAAACATAAGAGAAAACCACCACCTCTGAACAAGAAACAGAAGATACAACCACCACCTCTGAACAACAAACATAAGATAAAACCACCACCTCTGAACAAGAAACATGAGATAAAACCACCACCTCTGAACAAGAAACATGAGATAAAACCACCACCTCTGAACAAGAAACATAAGATAAAACCACCACCTCTGAGCAAGAAACATAAGATAAAACCACCACCTCTGAACAAGAAACATAAGAGAAAACCACCACCTCTGAACAAGAAACATAAGGTAAAACCACCACCTCTGAGCAAGAAACATAAGATAAAACCACCACCTCTGAACAAGAAACATAAGAGAAAACCACCACCTCTGAACAAGAAACATCATATTTTTTTGCCCTTGTATTCACCACTGCTGGTAACAGCAGATTGGAGGCACCTGCCCCTCCCATATGAAGTCTGCACACAGAGCTGCCACCCACACAGCCCTACAAGGTGAGATAGTCCTGTGCTCTCCCTCACCCTGTCCAGCTGAGGTATGTACACACTGGCAGGTTTTTACCGTAGCACTAGGGACAGAGTTAGGACTGTCTCTATCAGGGCCTACCGTGGAGTGGGTGAGACAGCTTATTGTACGTTTTCTTGCAGAAACGTATAAACCAAAAGGCCCTGTTTTTGTTACAGCACTTGCTATTTATTTATATTTTTACAGCAGAGCGCCTTTTGTGTGATTCATATACTGTTTTTGCACCTGTTTATCATGTTTTTGGTGGGGATTGGTTGCAGTTCACACTGCTGCTTCCAATGTGTGCAGACTCATATTTTTTTGCCCTTGTATTCACCACTGCTGGTAACAGCAGATTGGAGGCACCTGCCCCTCCCCATATGAAGTCTGCACACAGAGCTGCCACCCACACAGCCCTACAAGGTGAGATAGTCCTGTGCTCTCCCTCACCCTGTCCAGCTGAGGTATGTACACACTGGCAGGTTTTTACCGTAGCACTAGGGACAGAGTTAGGACTGTCTCTATCAGGGCCTACCGTGGAGTGGGTGAGACAGCTTATTGTACGTTTTCTTGCAGAAACGTATAAACCAAAAGGCCCTGTTTTTGTTACAGCACTTGCTATTTATTTATATTTTTACAGCAGAGCGCCTTTTGTGTGATTCATATACTGTTTTTGCACCTGTTTATCATGTTTTTGGTGGGGATTGGTTGCAGTTCACACTGCTGCTTCCAATGTGTGCAGACTCATATTTTTTTGCCCTTGTATTCACCACTGCTGGTAACAGCAGATTGGAGGCACCTGCCCCCCCATATGAAGTCTGCACACAGAGCTGCCACCCACACAGCCCTACAAGGTGAGATAGTCCTGTGCTCTCCCTCACCCTGTCCAGCTGAGGTATGTACACACTGGCAGGTTTTTACCGTAGCACTAGGGACAGAGTTAGGACTGTCTCTATCAGGGCCTACCGTGGAGTGGGTGAGACAGCTTATTGTACGTTTTCTTGCAGAAACGTATAAACCAAAAGGCCCTGTTTTTGTTACAGCACTTGCTATTTATTTATATTTTTACAGCAGAGCGCCTTTTGTGTGATTCATATACTGTTTTTGCACCTGTTTAACAAGAAACATAAGGTAAAACCACCACCTCTGAACAACAAACATAAGATAAAACCACCACCTCTGAACAAGAAACAGAAGATAAAACCAACCACCCTCTGAACAAGAAACATGAGATAAAACCACCACCTCTGAACAAGAAACAGAAGATAAAACCACCACCTCTGAACAAGAAACAGAAGATAAAACCACCACCTCTGAACAAGAAACGTAAGATACAACCACCACCTCTGAACAAGAAACATAAGATAAAACCACCACCTCTGAACAAGAAACATGAGATAAAACCACCACCTCTGAACAAGAAACATAAGATAAAACCACCACCTCTGAGCAAGAAACATAAGATAAAACCTCAAGACTGGGCCAAGACATATCTGAAGACTGATTCTTCAAAGGGTTTATGGACTGATGAGATGAGAGTAAGTCTTGATGGCCAGATGGATGGGCCAGAGGCTGGATCAGTAAAGGGCAGAGAGTTCCACTCCGACTCAGACGCCAGCAAGGTGGAGGTGGGCACTGGAATGGGCTGGGATCATCACAGATGAACTTGTGGGACCTTTCCGGGTTGAGGATGGAGTGAAGCTCAACTCCCGGACCTACTGCCAGTTTCTGGAAGACACTTCTTCAAGCAGTGGTACAGGAAGAAGTCGGGATTGTTCAAGAAAAACATGATTTTCATGCAGGACAATGCTCCATCACATGCATCCAACTACTCCACAGCGTGGCTGGCCAGTAAAGGGCTAAAGGAAGAGAAAATAATGACATGGCCGCCTTGTTCACCTGATCTGAACCCCACAGAGTCAACAATAATCCAAGGTTGGCTCACAATCTGCAGGGTGCTCAGAAATTTTTTTACATCAGTAATATAATATAATCTGGCACACCAAAAAGAGTCCGAGAAATCCGTGCAGGAAAAATATTCTTTTATTAATGGTATTCAGACCAGTGTCAAATGCTTCTTCAACAGTAAATTATAGATTTGTCATTGTCAAACGTTTCGACCGTAGTCTTCCTCTTGTGACATATATTCTCTTCATCTTTTTATGTAAGTCATTTAACAAAAATTATTCAAATGCATAGTGTGTAACAATATCATCAAAAACATTTTTTTACAATCATCACTTTGTTTGATTACCAAAAAGAATATTGAAAATATACATTTATCATTTTACAAAAAGATTTTTTTGGTACCATATAATACAAGACTGTATCCAGGTAATATATGCCTTTTTTTCCTCCACTATGATACAGGACTTATTGTCTATTATTCATGTATTTTTTGAAAAAAATCTTTTTGTAACATGATAAATGTATATTTTCAATATTCTTTTTGGTAATCAAACAAAGTGATGATTGTAAAAAAATGTTTTTGATGATATTATTACACACTATGCATTTGAATAATTTTTGTTATATTCTCTTCATCTTTTTATGTAAGTCATTTATGTCACAAGAGGAAGACTACGGTCGAAACGTTTGACAATGACAAATCTATAATTTACTGTTGAAGAAGCATTTGACACTGGTCTGAATACCATTAATAAAAGAATATTTTTCCTGCACGGATTTCTCGGACTCTTTTTGGTGTGCCAGATTAGATTATATTACTGAACCCCATAGAGAACCTGTGGTCCCTCCTAAAATGTGAGATCTACAGGGAGGGAAAATAGCACACCTCTGGGGACAGTGTCTGGGAGGGAAAACAGCACACCTCTGGGGACAGTGTCTGGGAGGGAAAACAGCACACCTCTGGGGACAGTGTCTGGGAGGGAAAACAGCACACCTCTGGGGACAGTGTCTGGGAGGGAAAACAGCACACCTCTGGGGACAGTGTCTGGGAGGGAAAACAGCACACCTCTGGGGACAGTGTCTGGGAGGGAAAACAGCACACCTCTGGGGACAGTGTCTGGGAGGGAAAACAGTACACCTCTGGGGACAGTGTCTGGGAGGGAAAACAGTACACCTCTGGGGACAGTGTCTGGGAGGGAAAACAGTACACCTCTGGGGACAGTGTCTGGGAGGGAAAACAGTACACCTCTGGGGACAGTGTCTGGGAGGGAAAACAGTACACCTCTGGGGACAGTGTCTGGGAGGGAAAACAGTACACCTCTGGGGACAGTGTCTGGGAGGGAAAACAGTACACCTCTGGGGACAGTGTCTGGGAGGGAAAACAGTACACCTCTGGGGACAGTGTCTGGGAGGGAAAACAGTACACCTCTGGGGACAGTGTCTGGGAGGGAAAACAGCACACCTCTGGGGACAGTGTCTGGGAGGGAAAACAGCACACCTCTGGGGACAGTGTCTGGGAGGGAAAACAGCACACCTCGGGACAGTCTCTGGGAGGGAAAACAGCACACCTCTGGGGACAGTGTCTGGGAGGGAAAACAGCACACCTCTGGGGACAGTGTCTGGGAGGGAAAACAGCACACCTCTGGGGACAGTGTCTGGGAGGGAAAACAGCACACCTCTGGGGACAGTGTCTGGGAGGGAAAACAGCACACCTCTGGGGACAGTGTCTGGGGGGGAAAACAGCACACCTCTGGGGACAGTGTCTGGGAGGGAAAACAGCACACCTCTGGGGACAGTGTCTGGGAGGGAAAACAGCACACCTCTGGGGACAGTGTCTGGGAGGGAAAACAGCACACCTCTGGGGACAGTGTCTGGGAGGGAAAACAGCACACCTCTGGGGACAGTGTCTGGGAGGGAAAACAGCACACCTCTGGGGACAGTGTCTGGGAGGGAAAACAGCACACCTCTGGGGACAGTGTCTGGGAGGGAAAACAGCACACCTCTGGGGACAGTGTCTGGGAGGGAAAACAGCACACCTCTGGGGACAGTGTCTGGGAGGGAAAACAGCACACCTCTGGGGACAGTGTCTGGGAGGGAAAACAGCACACCTCTGGGGACAGTGTCTGGGAGGGAAAACAGCACACCTCTGGGGACAGTGTCTGGGAGGGAAAACAGCACACCTCTGGGGACAGTGTCTGGGAGGGAAAACAGCACACCTCTGGGGACAGTGTCTGGGAGGGAAAACAGCACACCTCTGGGGACAGTGTCTGGGAGGGAAAACAGCACACCTCTGGGGACAGTGTCTGGGAGGGAAAACAGCACACCTCTGGGGACAGTGTCTGGGAGGGAAAACAGCACACCTCTGGGGACAGTGTCTGGGAGGGAAAACAGCACACCTCTGGGGACAGTGTCTGGGAGGGAAAACAGCACACCTCTGGGGACAGTGTCTGGGAGGGAAAACAGCACACCTCTGGGGACAGTGTCTGGGAGGGAAAACAGCACACCTCTGGGGACAGTGTCTGGGAGGGAAAACAGCACACCTCTGGGGACAGTGTCTGGGAGGGAAAACAGCACACCTCTGGGGACAGTGTCTGGGAGGGAAAACAGCACACCTCTGGGGACAGTGTCTGGGAGGGAAAACAGCACACCTCTGGGGACAGTGTCTGGGAGGGAAAACAGCACACCTCTGGGGACAGTGTCTGGGAGGGAAAACAGCACACCTCTGGGGACAGTGTCTGGGAGGGAAAACAGCACACCTCTGGGGACAGTGTCTGGGAGGGAAAACAGCACACCTCTGGGGACAGTGTCTGGGAGGGAAAACAGCACACCTCTGGGGACAGTGTCTGGGAGGGAAAACAGCACACCTCTGGGGACAGTGTCTGGGAGGGAAAACAGCACACCTCTGGGGACAGTGTCTGGGAGGGAAAACAGCACACCTCTGGGGACAGTGTCTGGGAGGGAAAACAGCACACCTCTGGGGACAGTGTCTGGGAGGGAAAACAGCACACCTCTGGGGACAGTGTCTGGGAGGGAAAACAGCACACCTCTGGGGACAGTGTCTGGGAGGGAAAACAGCACACCTCTGGGGACAGTGTCTGGGAGGGAAAACAGCACACCTCTGGGGACAGTGTCTGGGAGGGAAAACAGCACACCTCTGGGGACAGTGTCTGGGAGGGAAAACAGTACACCTCTGGGGACAGTGTCTGGGAGGGAAAACAGTACACCTCTGGGGACAGTGTCTGGGAGGGAAAACAGTACACCTCTGGGAACAGTGTCTGGGAGGGAAAACAGTACACCTCTGGGGACAGTGTCTGGGAGGCTGTGGTGGCTGCTGCATGCAATGTGGATCGTAAACAGATCAAGCAGCTGACACAATCTGTGGATGGAGGCTGCTGAGTGTCATCATAAAGAAAGGGGGCGACATTACAGAAGAAGAGGTGGCGAATGTGGTCAAGTCCTCCCCGACATCTAGGTGCTCCGGCCCGGACGGTTATATCTCCCATCTTCTACAAAACCCTAATTGACGACTTGTTACCTCACATGCTCTCTGCGTTCAAAGCACTCATGGAAGGAGGCACCCTAACACCGCAAGCATTAGAGGCACACATTTGTGTGCTTCCCAAACCAAACAAAGATCATTCTGAGGCGGCAAGTTACCGTCCAATATCTCTGCTGAACATTGATGTCAAGATGTTCGCCAAGATATTGGCTGATAGATTGTCTTTGAGGCTCCCCTCGATTGTCCACCTTGATCAGGTGGGCTTTGTTAAGGGTCGAGAGGCGCGGGACAACATCATTAGATCTTTTCTCCTGATTGAGAAGGCTAGGATGTGGAAGTCCCCTCTTTGTCTGCTATCTATAGATGCAGAAAAGGCCTTTGATAGGGTCCATTGGGGCTTTCTGTGGGAGGCATTGAAGCACATTGGCCTAGGTAGTAAGTTTGTGAGTGGGGTTTCCTCACTGTACTCCTGTCCATCCGCCAAGGTACGCATTAACGGTAGCCTATCGGGTTCCTTCCCTGTCAGGAATGGGACAAGACAAGGCTGCCCACTATCTCCCTTGCTTTATGTTATCGTTATGGAGCACTTGGCGAAAGCCATCAGGGACAATGGCGGTATACACGGGATTTCAGTGGGAGACACCCATCATAAAACGGCTTTGTTTGCTGATGACGTTCTCTTGTACGTCACTCGCCCTTCGGAGACCTTCCGCGCCTTGTTACAAGAGTTCAACAGATTTGGAGACCTCAGCAATTTCAAGGTGAATTATTCCAAATCTGAGGCGTTGAACGTCTCTCTGTCTGCATCTGAAGTGGCCTCCCTTTCTAAGGGATTCTCCTTTCGGTGGAGACCGGGACACATATCATACCTAGGTATTAATTTGCCTGCTGATGTGCGCGAGGCCTTTCACTTGAACCACAAGGTTCTCTTGGACCGGGTGGGTGCCTTATTGGAATCTTACAGACCTTTGAAGATATCTTGGTTGGGAAGAATTCATGTCGTTACGATGGACATTCTCCCAAGATTTTTATATGTCTTTCAGGCGGTGCCTGTTTGGCCTTGCGGGGCATACTTTCGCACCATTCGCAGATTAATCTCTAGATTTGTCTGGAACGGTATGAAACCACGAGTGAGCTACAGGGTTCTGTCTTCCTTGAGGGAATCTGGAGGTGTTGGTCTGCCGGATATGCGACGATATTGCTTGGCCGCCATTCTTGTGCGATTGCTTGATTGGCGTTTTTAAGACAGACGTAAAACAATGGATCCAGATTGAGCAGTCCGGTAGTTCTGTTCCTCTAGACCACTTACAGTGGATCCCGATGGAGGCCCTTAAACCTTCTTGCCAACTAGCCTCCTTGACTGTTGAACTGCTGAGAGCATGGCGAGTGACATGGGGTGATTTGAATGGGAAGACAACGGTTAGCTCCCTGACTCCAATCTTCCATAATCCAGCTTTTCCCCCGGGCATGACTCATCGGGCTCTCCTCTTGTGGCGAGCGGAAGATGACACCCGGGTGGGTCAGATTCTTTGTCGAGGTGAACTCCCTCCGTTTACCGAATTACAGGCTTCTTCCCCAGATGTGAGACTGAAGTGGTGGGAATACCTCCAACTTCGCTCCTTTGTGCATTCTCTACCCCTCCGAAAGGACTCGGAGGTTACATTATCTTCCCTGGAAAGGATATTTACCTCCAAGCAGGGACCTACTAGAGGTATATCGGTCTTATATTCCATCACATCTAGAGCAGCCGTGGCAGAGGCCCATAGTTATCAGCGGGCATGGGAGGCTGACTTGGGAAGGACGATAGATGCTCAAGACTGGGAGAGGTGTTTTCTGATGTCTCGTAAAACCTCAGGATCTTGTGAGGCACTGGAAAAGTGTTACAAGATACGCCTTAGATGGTATCTTACTCCGGACAGGCTGCATCGGTTCTCCCCGGCCAACTCCCCACTCTGTTGGAGATGTGGTCTTGAGGTTGGCACAATGATTCATGTATGGTGGAGTTGCCCCCTTATCAGTGATTTTTGGAAGAAAGTATTCCGCAACTATAACCTGGTTACAGGCAGGCATGCGGGAGGTACCCCCGAGATGGCCCTGCTCTCTATGCTCCCTGGTTCATGGAAAAGACAGAAGAAAGACATCCTTCGGTTCTGCCTTTGTGCAGCGCGCAATGTGATCCCCCGACATTGGAGGGAGCAGTTGCCTCCTTCTATTTTGGAGTGGTTCACCGAGATGGAATCCCTCAGGCGTTTTGAGGAGATCTCTGCCGATTTCTCTCAAACTCAAGCAGAATATGTAAACACCTGGTCAGAATGGATCCTTTTTAAGGATGCATCTAATTTTGGTGACCTCTTTACCTGAATGGTGGAACACCCATACCGCCCCCGATCTTATGACATCCTTCACTGTACATGTAATATCACCTTTGACATTCTGGACTTATTCTCATACACGCTTCACACTCTTTGAATTTCTGTTTCAATTCCTCCTTCCCCCCTATACTAGTCCATTTCCCCCCCCCCCTTTTTTTTTTTTTTTTTTTTTTTTTTTTTTTTATCCTTGGTCCCTTCTCTAGGTTTCTTATACTATCACTCTAATATTAGTCCTTTCTCCCCCTGTTGGACTGAATTTAGATTTATGTTTGTTGTATATGATGCAATATATACGGTCTCTTTATTTTATATTTTTTGTATTGTTTTATTTTGTTGAGAGATAGAATCTAACATTTTGTTCCTTTAGACACTAAAAAGGGGACTTCCCCTTTATATAAATCTGGGAGAGACTCTTTGTGACCACGACTGTTTGGACTTGTACTACACGGATTCTGGTTCATGGTCTCTTGTCATACCATTATCTATTGGAATTGCATAGTTTTATATGCTTTATTATACTGTTTTGTACTGTTTCTAAATGAAAAATTTCTTAATAAAGATATATTTACAAAAAAAAAAAAGAAAGGGGGCGATATTGGGCACTCATTTTTTTGGGTTATTTTTTGCATGTCAGAAATGTTTATTTCTACATTTTGTGCAGTTATATTGGTTTATCTGGTGAAAATAAACAAGTGAGATGGGAATAGATTTGGTTTTTATTAAGTTGCCTAATAATTCTGCACAGTAATAGTTACCTGCACACACAGATATCCTCCTAAGAGCCAAATCTAAAACCCTCCAACCTCCAAAAATATTAAGCTTTGATATTTGAGTCTTTTGGGTGATTGAGAACGTAATAAAAATAATCCTCTACAATACAACTCGCCTAATAATTCTGCACACAGTGTACTGCGTGTGGGAGGAATGTACTGTGAGGACATCATACTGTGTGTGGGGGCTCTATGAGGGCATCACACTGTGTGGGGGTGTATGTTGGTATTACACTGTGTGGGGGAGGGGGTGTATGTTGGTATTACACTGTGTGGGAGGAGGGGTGTAATGTGGTATTACACTGTGGGGGGAAGAGGGGGTGTAATGTGGTATTACACTGTGGGGGTAGGAGGGGGTGTAATGTGGTATTACACTGTAGGGGGGAGGGGTGTATGGTGGTATTACACTGTGGGGGGGTTTATGGGTATATTACACAGTGTGTGGGGGGGTGTATGGGGGTATTACACTGTGTGTGGGAGTGTATGGGGGTATTACACTGTGTGTGGGGGTATTACACTGTGTGTGGGGGGTGTATGGGGGTATTACACTGTGTGTGGGAGTGTATGGGGTATTACACTGTGTGTGGGAGTGTATGGGGGTATTACACTGTGTGTGGGGGTATTACACTGTGTGTGGGGGTGTATGGGGGTATTACACTGTGTGTGGGGTGTATGGGGTATTACACTGTGTGTGGGGGGTATGGGGGTATTACACTGTGTGTGGGGGTGTATGGGGGTATTACACTGTGTGTGGGTGTGTGTGGGATATTACACTGTGTGTGGGGGTATTACACTGTGTGTGGGGGTGTATGGGGGTATTACACTGTGTATGGGGGTATTACACTGTGTGTGGGGGTATTACACTGTGTGTGGGGGTATTACACTGTGTGTGGGGGTATTACACTGTGTGTGGGGGTATTACACTGTGTGTGGGGGAATTAAACTGTGTGTGGGGGTATTACACTGTGTTTGGGGGTATTACACTGTGTGGGGGTATTACACTGTGTGTGGGGGTATTACACTGTGTGTGGGGGTGTATGGGGGTATTACACTGTGTGTGGGGTGTATGGGGGTATTACACTGTGTGTGGGGGTATTACACTGTGTGTGGTGGTGTATGGGGGTATTACACTGTGTGTGGTGGTGTATGGGGGTATTACACTGTGTGTGGGAGTGTAAGGGGGTATTACACTGTGTGTGGGGTATTACACTGTGTGTGGGGTGTATGGGGGTATTACACTGTGTGTGGGGGTGTATGGGGTATTACACTGTGTGTGGGGGTGTATGGGGTATTACACTGTGTGTGGGGGTTAATGGGGGTATTACACTGTGTGTGGGTGTGTGTGGGGATATTACACTGTGTGTGGGGGTATTACACTGTGTGTGGGGGGTGTATGGGGGTATTACACTGTGTATGGGGGTATTACACTGTGTGTGGGGGTATTACACTGTGTGTGGGGGTATTACACTGTGTGTGGGGTATTACACTGTGTGTGGGGGTATTACACTGTGTGTGGGGTATTACACTGTGTGTGGGGGAATTAAACTGTGTGTGGGGGTATTACACTGTGTTTGGGGGTATTACACTGTGTGGGGGTATTACACTGTGTGTGTGGGGGTATTACACTGTGTGTGGGGGGTGTAATGGGGGTATTACACTGTGTGTGGGGGTGTATGGGGGTATTACACTGTGTGTGGGGGTATTACACTGTGTGTGGTGGTGTATGGGGGTATTACACTGTGTGTGGTGGTGTATGGGGGTATTACACTGTGTGGGGGGTGTAATGGGGTATTACACTGTGTGTGGGGGTGTATGGGGGGTATTACACTGTGTGTGGGGTGTATGGGGGTATTACACTGTGTGTGGGGGTATTAAACTGTGTGTGGGGGTATTACACTGTGTGTGGGGGTATTACACTGTGTGTGGGGTAGTATTACACTGTGTGGGGGTATTATACACTGTGTGTGGGGGTATTACACTGTGTGTGGGGGTGTATGGGGGTATTACACTGTGTGTGTTGGGGGTTAATTGGGGGGTATTACACTGTGTGTGGGTGGGGGGTATTACACTGTGTGTGGTGGTGTATGGGGTATTACACTGTGTGTGGGGGTGTAATGGTGGGGTATTACACTGTGTGTGTGGGTGTAATGGGGGTATTACACTGTGTGTGGGGTGTATGGGGGTATTACACTTGTGTGGTGGGGTGTAATGGTGGGGTATTACACTGTGTGTGGGGTGATGTAATGTGGGGGTATTACACTGTGTGGGGGGTAATTTACACTGTGTGTGGGCGGTGTGTATGGGGGTATTACACTGTGTGTGGGGTATTACACTGTGTGTGGGGGTGTATGGGGGTATTACACTGTGTGTGGGGGTGTATGGGGGTATTACACTGTGTGTGGGGGTATTACACTGTGTGGTGGTGTATGGGGGTATTACACTGTGTGTGGGGGTGTAACTTGGGGGTATTACACTGTGTGTGGGGGGTTTACACTGTGTGTGGGTGGGGTGTTACACTGTGTGATGGGGGGGTTTACACTGTGTGTGGTGGGGTGTTACACTGTGTGGGGTGTGTGGGGGTGTTACACTGTGTGTGGGGGGTGTTACACTGTGTGGGGGGTATTACACTGTGGTGTGGGGGGTGTAATGGGGGTGTTACACTGTGTGTGGGGGTATTACACTGTGTGTGGGGGTATTACACTGTGTGTGGGGGTGTATGGGGGTGTTACACTGTGTGGGGGGTATTACACTGTGTGGGGGGGTATTACACTGTGTGGGGGGGTATTACACTGTGTGTGGTGGTGTATGGGGTGTTACACTGTGTGTGGGGGTATTACATTGTGTGTGGGGGTATTACACTGTGTGTGGGGGGTGTATGGGGGTGTTACACTGTGTGTGGGGTATTACACTGTGTGTGGGGGTATTACACTGTGTGTGGGGGTATTACACTGTGTGTGGGGGGTGTATGGGGGTGTTACACTGTGTGTGGGGGTATTACACTGTGTGTGGGGGTATTACACTGTGTGTGGGGGTGTATGGGGGTATTACACTGTGTGTGGGGTATTACACTGTGTGTGGGGGTATTACACTGTGTGTGGGGGTATTACACTGTGTGTGGGGGGTGTATGGGGGTGTTACACTGTGTGTGGGGGTATTACACTGCGTGTGGGGGTGTTACACTGTGTGTGGGGGTATTACACTGTGTGTGGGGGTGTTACACTGTGTGTGGGGGGTGTATGGGGTGTTACACTGTGTGTGGGGGTATTACACTGTGTGTGGGGGGTGTATGGGGGTGTTACACTGTGTGTGGGGGTATTACACTGTGTATGGGGGTGTTACACTGTGTGTGGGGGTATTACACTGTGTGTGGTGGTGTATGGGGGTATTACACTGTGTGTGGGGTATTACACTGTGTGTGGGGTGTGTGGGGGTATTACACTGTGTGTGGGGGTGTATGGGGGTATTACACTGTGTGTGGGGGTGTATGGGGGTATTACACTGTGTGTGGGGGTGTGTGGGGGTATTACACTGTGTGTGGGGGTGTATGGGGGTATTACACTGTGTGTGGGGGGGGGAGCTGTTTCTACCTTGCTGTGCCTCCTGTAGTTCCTCCTCGCACACAGCCGGGTCACGTGATGGAGGAGGTCAGCTGATCGTCTCCTTTGTCGTTTGGATTCTTTGTGTTAATTATTTCCTCTGTAATGAGAGATCTGAGGCGCTGAAGGACCTGTGATGACGTCATCACCCAGCGACCAGTCACGTGAGTGGGCGGAGCTCAGCAGTCGCGCAGACGCGGTGGGTGAAGGTCCTGCCTGGTGACCATGTGACCTGAGGGGCGGAGCTTGCTGTGTGGATGGTATATAAGGGCAGTGACGCGCTGTGATTCTCTCCGCGGTTTCTATGGTTACAGATAATTGTGGCTCTTCTGTCAGTTGTTACATTGTATCACATCCAATGAGTGACATCCCGGGCACAGCTGTATGGCGCAGCCGCAGTGGTGACGGTGGAGCCCCCGGTGTTGCTCTGCTTGTAGCAGTCAGACAGTAACAAACGGAAGAGCAGGCGGCTCTGAGGCGGCACCGGGAGATTTTCTTGCAATTGTTACTTTAATCCATATGGAAGAGGCTACACAGAGCCGGAGAAGAGGACGGCGGTCACTATCGCGCTTCTACGGGTCAAACTGTCTCCATCCTGTGCACTCACTCTCCTGTGGGCTGTCTCCATCCTGTGCACTCTCTCTCCCCCTGTGCACTCACTCTCCTGTGCGCTCACTCTCCTGTGCGCTCACTCTCCTGTGGGCTGTCTCCATCCTGTGCACTCTCTCTCCCCCTGTGCACTCACTCTCCTGTGCACTCACTCTCCTGTGCGCTCACTCTCCTGTGGGCTGTCTCCATCCTGTGCACTCTCTCTCCCCCTGTGCACTCACTCTCCTGTGCGCTCACTCTCCTGTGGGCTGTCTCCATCCTGTGCACTCTCTCTCCCCCTGTGCACTCACTCTCCTGTGCACTCACTCTCCTGTGCACTCACTCTCCTGTGCACTCACTCTCCTGTGGGCTGTCTCCATCTTGTGCACTCTCTTTCCCCCCTGTGCACTCTCTCCTGTGGGCTGTCTCCATCCTGTGCGCTCACTCTCCTGTGGGCTGTCTCCATCCTGTGCACTCTCTCTCCCCCTGTGCACTCTCTCTCTCCCCCTGTGCACTCTCTCTCTCCCCCTGTGCACTCTCTCTCTCCCCCTGTGCACTCTCTCTCTCCCCCTGTGCACTCTCTCTCCTGTGCGCTCACTCTCCTGTGGGCTGTCTCCATCTTGTGCACTCTCTCTCCCCCCTGTGCACTCACTCTCCTGTGCACTCTCCTGTGGGCTGTCTGCATCCTGTGCGCTCACTCTCCTGTGGGCTGTCTCCATCCTGTGCACTCTCTCTCCCCCTGTGCACTCTCTCCCCCTGTGCACTCTCTCCCCCTGTGCACTCTCTCCCCCTGTGCACTCTCTCCCCCTGTGCACTCTCTCCCCCTGTGCACTCTCTCCCCCTGTGCACTATCTCCCCCTGTGCACTCACTCTCCTGTGCACTCACTCTCCTGTGCACTCACTCTCCTGTGCACTCACTCTCCTGTGCACTCACTCTCCTGTGCACTCACTCTCCTGTGCACTCACTCTCCTGTGCACTCACTCTCCTGTGCACTCACTCTCCTGTGCACTCACTCTCCTGTGCGCTCACTCTCCTGTGCGCTGTCTCCATCCTGTGCGCTCTCTCTCCCCCTGTGCGCTCTCTCTCCCCCTGTGCGCTCTCTCTCACTCTCTCTCCCCCCTGTGCACTCTCTCTCTCCCCCCCTGTGCACTTCTCTCTCTCCCCCCCCTGTGCACTCTCTCTCTCGTGCACTCTCTCTCCCCCCCTGTGCACTCTCTCTCTCCCCCCCTGTGCACTCTCTCTCTCCCCCCCTGTGCACTCTCTCTCTCCCCCCCTGTGCACTCTCTCTCTCCCCCCCTGTGCACTCTCTCTCTCCCCCCCTGTGCACTCTCTCTCTCCCCCCCTGTGCACCTCTCTCTCTCTCCCCCCCTGTGCACTCTCTCTCTCTCCCCCCCTGTGCACTCTCTCTCCTCCCCCCCTGTGCACTCTCTCTCTCCCCCCCTGTGCACTCTCTCTCTCTCCCCCCCTGTGCACTCTCTCTCTCCCCCCCTGTGCACTCTCCTCTCCCCCCCTGTGCACTCACTCTCCTGTGGGCTGTCTCCATCTTGTGCACTCTCCTCCCTCCTCTCTCTCCCCCCTGTGCACTCTCTCCTGTGGGCTGTCTCCATCCTGTGCATCTCTCTCTCCCCCTGTGCCTCTCCTCCCCTGTGCCTTCTCCTCCCTGTGCACTCTCTCTCCCCCTGTGCACTCTCTCTCCCCCTGTGCACTCTCTCTCCCCCTGTGCACTCCTCTCTCCCCCTGTGCACTCTCTCTCCCCCTGTGCACTCTCTCTCCCCCTGTGCACTCTCTCTCCCCCTGTGCACTCTCTCTCCCCCTGTGCACTCTCTCTCCCCCTGTGCACTCTCTCTCCCCCTGTGCACTCTCTCTCCCCCTGTGCACTCTCTCTCCCCCTGTGCACTCTCTCTCCCCCTGTGCACTCTCTCTCCCCCTGTGCACTCTCTCTCCCCCTGTGCACTCTCTACTCCCCCTGTGCACTCTCTCTCCCCCTGTGCACTCTCTCTCCCCCTGTGCACTCTCCTCCCCTGTGCACTCTCTCCCCTGTCATCTCTCTGTCTCCCCTGTGCACTCTCTCTCCCCCTGTGCACTCTCTCTCCTGTGGGCTGTCTCCATCCTGTCGCTCCGCCCTTCGCTCACTCTCCTGTGGGCTGTCTCCATCCTGTGCGCTCACTCTCCTGTGGCTGTCTCCATCCTGTGCGCTCACTCTCCTGTGGGCTGTCTCCATCCTGTGCGCTCACTCTCCTGTGGGCTGTCTCCATCCTGTGCGCTCACTCTCCTGTGGGCTGTCTCCATCCTGTGCGCTCACTCTCCTGTGGGCTGTCTCCATCCTGTGCGCTCACTCTCCTGTGGGCTGTCTCCATCCTGTGCGCTCACTCTCCTGTGGGCTGTCTCCATCCTGTGCGCTCACTCTCCTGTGGGCTGTCTCCATCCTGTGCGCTCACTCTCCTGTGGGCTGTCTCCATCCTGTGCGCTCACTCTCCTGTGGGCTGTCTCCATCCTGTGCGCTCACTCTCCTGTGGCTGTCTCCATCCTGTCGCTCACTCTCCTGTGGGCTGTCTCCATCCTGTGCGCTCACTCTCCTGTGGGCTGTCTCCATCCTGTGCGCTCACTCTCCTGTGGGCTGTCTCCATCCTGTGCGCTCACTCTCCTGTGGGCTGTCTCCATCCTGTGCGCTCACTCTCCTGTGGGCTGTCTCCATCCTGTGCGCTCACTCTCCTGTGGGCTGTCTCCATCCTGTGCGCTCACTCTCCTGTGGGCTGTCTCCATCCTGTGCGCTCACTCTCCTGTGGGCTGTCTCCATCCTGTCGCTCACTCTCCTGTGGGCTGTCTCCATCCTGTGCGCTCACTCTCCTGTGGGTTCTCACGTGCCTCACTCTCCGTGGCTCCACCGTGCTCACTCTCCTGTGGGCTGTCTCCATCCTGTGCGCTCACTCTCCTGTGGGCTGTCTCCATCCTGTTCGCTCACTCTCCTGTGGGCTGTCTCCATCCTGTTCGCTCACTCTCCTGTGGGCTGTCTCCATCCTGTTTCGCTCACTCTCCTGTGGGCTGTCTCTATCCTGTGCTCTCTCTCCATCCTGTGCACTCACTCTCCTGTGGGCTGTCTCCATTCTGTGCGCTCTCACTCTCTTGTGGGCTGTCTCCATCCTGTGCGCTCACTCTTGTGGGCTGTCTCCATCCTGTGCACTCTCTCTCCCCCTGTGCGCTCACTCTTGTGGGCTGTCTCCATCCTGTGCGCGCATTCTCCTCCTGTGCGCTCACTCCCCTGTGGGCTGTCCATCCTGTGGGTTCTTTCTTCCCCTTATGTGCTCTCTCCCCTTTTGCTGTCTCTACCCCCATGCACTCTCCCCTCTGTACGCTGTCTCTGCCCCCCTTGTGCTGTCTCTCTCTACCCTGTAGTGTGCAAAGATGGCGGCCACAAGTGCGCATGCACACTTACTCAGGTAGAGATTATCAGTGTCAGCGTCGGTGGTGCATGGCATCGTTATCGGAGGTTGTATGGGGCTGCGGCACTGCTGGAGGTTCTGCACAATGTGTCTGTGTATGTGTGTATACCTTTGTTTCCCCTCTGGTCAATACTGAGCTCTCCCAATACGGCTGTCATTACTTCTTGCAGCCACCAGAGGCTATAGAGAGCAAGTGAGTGGGCGGCTTTGTACCCTTTTGCTAAAATGTTTATACTAAGTACCTTGTGTTTTTATAGCACTTGCTATTTATTTACTAGCTGTAGTACCCGGCTACGCTATATATATATATAAGCTGTAGTACCCAGTACTCCAGGAGAAGCATTAAAAAGGGATACAAGAAAGCAGTAGTGAAGAAGAGGGAAGATCTAGTCTTTTCAAGATCCAAAAGGGAACAACAACATCAGGTGAGGTTCATTTCTACGTTCAACTGTAGATGGAAAGAAGTGACAGAGGCGCTAAATAAATATTGGCATGTTATACGCGCAGATGATGTGTTAGCGAAATATGTTCAAGAGAAACCAGCTATGACGTATAGGAGAGTGCAGAATTTGAAAGACATGTTAACCCACAGCCAATATGATGCCCCGAACCCAGGACATGGTTTTGGATCAAAAGGGCCTAAATGGGGTTTTCTCTAGTCACCTTCCACGACAGCAGAGGAGGTAGCCTCGCCACGCCCTAATGGGGACAGGAACACAAGAGAGGTTAAAAGGCCCCTCCCACCTCCCATTAGCCAGTGTCTTTCCTGTCCCCATGGGGCATGGAGAGGTTTTTTCTGTCTCCTATGCTGTGGGGCCGGCGACTGCAGCATACCTGGATAGCCGGGCAGTGTTGGTCGGTGCTGCGGCTCCCCTCCTCCTACTGCTCCTGCCGCGGGCTTTGGGCGGCAGGACCGTCCTCCACTCCTCCGGATCCTCTGCGGAGGTGATGCGGGGTGGGGGAGCCCCGCCGGCGGCCTCTCGGTGTTCCCTGGGCCCGCCGGCTTCTCCCCTGTGTGCGCGCTGCGCGCCGGCCGATGTGACATCAGCGGGCGTCACTTCCGGTTCCTGTGCTCCCGATGACGGCGCTTCCGGTTCCGGCGGTCGGAGCCGGAATGACAGCGTGCAGAGCACGCCCGGTGGTACTGCGGCCTGCTCCGGACCCTGCAGGGGGGATGGGGGCACATTGATTGGAGCGGTGGGGCAGGCTTATGTAATTTAAGCTGCCCTGAAGTCAGCAGTCAGGTGAGCACCTTTATTTGGCAGGATGGCTGATCCAGCTGCTGAGACCAGCTCTACCCCAGCCACAGTAAGTCTGTGCCGAGGGGGGGGGTCCATGTGCCTGTATTCAGGCAGATGCTTATGGCACCCTCTCTGTGTTTTACAGGGAGAGAAGCCAGCAGTAAAAAAGCCCGGTGGGAAGCGTTGCCCGGTCTGCAATAGGAAGTTTTCTTCCCCCTGGGATAAGAAACTCTGCCAGGAGTGTACAGATCATGTGGTTCGGGCTGAACACCCCTCCCTAGTGGAGGAACTGCGCTCCATGGTGCAGCATGAGATTCAGGCTTCTTTGGCTTCCCTGCCTACGGCTGCTCCCACCCCAGTCCCGGCTCCTCCGTCTCCCAGAAAGAGGAAACGGCAGCAGGACCCATCTGACTCCGAGGGCCAGTTAGACTCGGGCTCGGATAATTGGGATGATGGTTCTTCCTCCAGGCCACCTGACTCTAGCAGATTCCTGTTCTCCTCAGAGGATTTGGCTGAGCTCATTAGTGCGGTCCGCAGCACTATGGGTTTGGAGGAGGTGCCGGTCCTCCACTCTGTCCAGGATTCTATGTTTTCTGGCCTTCGTCCTGTCAAGCCGGTGGGGTTTCCTGTCCATCCTAACATTCAGGATCTCATTGCTCAGGAGTGGGAGTTTCCTGAGAAGAGGGTTAAGGGCGGTTTGAGGAATCGGTTTCCCCTGGAGGACACCCCATTTTCTTGGGATGTCCCCAAGGTGGATGTCCAGGTCACTCGGGTGGCTAAAAAGACTGCCCTCCCTTTCGAGGATACGTCCCAGCTGAAGGATCAGATGGACAGGAAAATTGAGGGGCTGATGAAACGCTCATGGGAAGCGTCATCATCTACCCTACAGGCAAATATCGCTTCCACCTGCGTTTCCCGTTCGATCCTCAGGTGGCTAGAGCAGCTTGAGTGCCATATCTCCCAGGGTACCTCCCGGGAGGAGCTTCTAGAATCCTTGCCATTGTTAAAAAAGGCTTCTGGATTCTTGGCCGACGCCTCGGCGGAATCAGTACGCATGGCTGCCCGTACATCCGTACTCTCCAATTCGGCTCGGCGGGCTCTATGGTTAAAGATGTGGGCGGGGGATTCCACGTCTAAAATGCGCCTTTGCTCCATTCCCTTTAAGGGGGATTTGGTTTTTGGGCCCGCACTGGATGACATCCTGGAGAAGGCCTCCGATAAAAAGGCGCTTCCCGAACACCGTGTGGGGAAAAAGTCATTTTTTCGTCCCCAGGTGCCTCAGGCCTCCCAGCCCAGAGGTAAGGGGAAGGGTGGTCGTTGGGCCTACCCGAAAGGTCGAGGGAGGAACATCTTCGTTCCTCCCCACCAGCGTCCTCCACAGGACAAACAGTGACTCGGTGCAGGTAGGGGGACGGCTCTCTGCCTTTCTCCCCCGCTGGCGAGATATTACCAACTGCCAGTGGGTGCTCAACATCTTATCAGACGGTCTCTTGATAGAGTTTGTGTCTCCTCCCCCTCCGGTACTTCGAGTCACTACCCTGCCCACGCGGGGATCTCAGGATCTCCTGTTTTCCAACTTGCTGGAACTCCAGGCTTCCAATGTCATCTCCAGGGTTCCGGAGTCGGAATGCGGCAGTGGACATTACTCCCGGCTCTTCATGGTGAAGAAGCCGTCAGGGGCTGCCAGGATTATAATCAATCTGAGGCAGCTCAACCGTTATGTCCGCTACCGCAGATTCAAAATGGAATCGATCAGGTCAGTGATCCCCTTGATAGGACCCCACTTCCAGATGGCCACCGTAGATCTGAAGGATGCGTATTTCCATGTGCCGATTCATCCTCAGCACAGGAAATACCTGCGGTTTGCGGTGTCTTACCGGGGGGATATCCACCACTTCCAGTTCGACGTTTTGCCTTTCGGCATCTCCTCTGCTCCTCGGATTTTTACAAAAATCATGGGGGAAGTGGTGGCCTTCCTAAGGTTACAAGACGTCTGTCTGATACCATACTTGGACGACCTTCTTCTGGTCGCGCCTTCAGTGGAGGTCCTCAAGGCGGACGTGGACAGGGTGTTGGGCTTCCTTCAGTCATTGGGGTGGCTCCCCAATCTATCGAAGTCTCAGCTTTGCCCCTCCTCAGTCAGGAGATTCTTGGGGGTGCTTCTGGACTCGGACAGACAGGTGTCCTTTTTGCCAGAAGATCACAAGACATCCCTTATGTCAAGAATCTCTTCCCTGAGGGCTCACCGGTCCCCCACGCTCCGGGAGTCCATGTCAGTCCTGGGGTCTATGACGGCGTGCATCCCATCAGTCATGTGGGCCCAGGCGCATTCCAGGTGCCTTCAGGACCACATTCTGTTGCATTGGAATCGTCTCCCCTCCTCTCTCAACCAGAGGGTTGGTTTGTCGGGGAGGGTGATATCCTCCCTCAGGTGGTGGTTGTCCCCGGTGAATCTGGCCCGGGAGTCTCTTGGTCTCGGACTCCCCTGGTTACGGTGACGACGGATGCCAGCCAACGGGGCTGGGGGGCGGTGGTATCAGGGTCCCCGTTTCAGGGTATCTGGGGTCCTCTGATAAGCTCTCGATCCTCCAACTTCCGCGAACTCCTAGCAGTGGAGGAAGCTCTTCTGGCTGCGCAGGATCTGGTCCAGGGGTCACATGTGTTGGTGTATTCGGACAATGTGACCACTGTGGCCCACATTCGTCATCAGGGCAGCACCAGGTTTCGCGACCTGAAAGTCATCTCCAGCCGCATCTTCCTCTGGGCCGAGAGGTCTCTCCTGTCTCTCTCGGCGGTCCATCTCAAGGGAGACTTGAACTCTCAGGCGGATTATTTAAGCCGCAAGGATCTCCATCCAGGGGAGTGGAGCCTCGACCAGGCGGTTTTTTGCAGCCTGGTAGGGCGCTGGGGAGTCCCGGAGGTGGATTTGTTCGCCTCGGGCCTCAATTGCAAAGTAGGAACATTCTACTCCCTCAATCCCAAGGACGGGGCAATCGGGGTGGATGCCTTCTCCCACGCTTGGCCGTTTCATCTAGCCTACGCGTTTCCTCCGCTCCCTCTCCTAGCCCGGGTTCTGAGGAAAATCAGGGACGAGAAGGTTCCTACTATCCTAATTGCCCCCTTCTGGCCGAAGAGGAGCTGGTTCAATCTGGTCAGGTCTCTCGGGGTGGACGGTCCTGTGCATCTGGGGGAGGACCCAAGCCTCCTCTCACAGGGTCCGTTCTTCCATCCGGCTCCGCAGCGTCTCAGTTTGGCTGCTTGGCTTCTGAGGCCCGAGTGCTAAAAGCTCAGGGCCTCTCCGATAAGGTTATCGCAACCTTACAAGATTGCCGTAAGCCAGTCACTAATTCCATTTATAATAAAATTTGGAAGAAGTTCTCCTCCTGGTGTGGGGTCCGGGTGCCGGATCCTTTTGCTCCAAACGTTTCTCAGATCTTGGACTTCTTGCAGCAAGGTCTGGATCTGGGACTTAAACCTAGCACCCTTAAGGTCCAGGTGGCAGCCCTGAGTTCGGTGTTTGACGTGAGACTGGCTGATCATCGTTGGGTCCAACGATTCATGGTGGCGGCTTCCAGACGGTGTCCCTGTCGGAGGAGTGTCGCCCCCTCGTGGGATCTGAATATTGTGCTTACGGGCCTGACTCGTTCTCCTTATGAGCCCCTGTCGGATTGCTCCTTGAGGTCCTTGTCTCACAAGCTCGCTTTCCTGGTGGCTATTACTTCTGCAAGGAGAATTGGTGAACTTCAGGCCTTGTCCATACGTGAGCCCTATCTGACGGTGCGGGAGGACAGCATTGTTTTTCAGTTGGATCCGTCCTTTCTGCCGAAAGTAGTGTCGGAGTTCCATAGGTCTCAGTCAATCGTTCTGCCGTCCTTCTGTCAACATCCTAGATCTACGAAGGAGGTGGAGTTTCACTCCCTGGATGTCCGTCGCCTGGTGTTACACTACCTGGAGGTCACGGCTCCCTGGCGTATCGACCAGAATTTATTCATTCAGCATTTTGGTCGCCACAAGGGCCGGAAGGTGGCTAAAGGCACTATCGCTAATTGGATAAAAAGGGCAATCACGGACGCCTATCTCGGTCAGGGCCTCTCGGCTCCTACTGGTTTTACGGCCCATTCTACCCGGGCCACTTCGGTTTCCTGGGCTGAGCGTGCTGGGGCTTCTCCGGAGCAGCTCTGCAAGGCAGCTACGTGGTCTTCGCTACATACCTTCACCAAGCACTATCGTTTGGATGTGATGGCTGGCAGGGACTTGGCCTTTGGGCGAAAGGTCCTGCAAGCTGTTGTCCCTCCCTAGGTAAGGATTCGTGGGCATTCCTCCTCTGCTGTCGTGGAAGGTGACTAGAGAAAATAGAATTATTCTTACCGTTAATTCGGTTTCTAGGAAACCTTCCACGACAGCACTTATTTCCCTCCCTAAATTCCTGGTTTATGGATTTATGCTTGTTTCTTATGCGTTCTGGGTTCGTTGTAAGACACTGGCTAATGGGAGGTGGGAGGGGCCTTTTAACCTCTCTTGTGTTCCTGTCCCCATTAGGGCGTGGCGAGGCTACCTCCTCTGCTGTCGTGGAAGGTTTCCTAGAAACCGAATTAACGGTAAGAATAATTCTATTTTTTCCCCATGTAGGGACTGTATCGCCTGTCCTAATATGGTGAGGACTTTTGAGTTCCGATCCGCCAAACAAAAGGAGGAGTTCAAAATTACAAGACGGATTACGTGTAATACCACTCACGTAATATATTACGCGACATGTCCGTGTAATTTAATATATGTGGGACTCACGACAAGGCCTTTAAAAGTAAGGATTAGGGAACATGTCCTCAACATAAATAATGCTAGCAAAGAGGATGATCTGACACTCATGAAACCCCTGGCTAAACATTTCAAGTTAAAACATTCATGTAATGGGAGCCTTTTGAGAACTTTTGGGATCGATTGTATTCCCATTAGTTTACGTGGAGGTGATATGGGGAAAAGGTTAGCACAACTAGAGACACAATGGATACACAAAATTGGATGCCTTCAACCTCATGGACTCAATGAAATATTCAGCTTTGCCGCATTCCTCTGAGTATAGGTATGACTTTTATTATTTTTCTTGGATGTTTTTTATTGATTTTATATTTTTATGTTTTTTAGGCTTCAGAGATGGTGAAAAAGTAAAGAATAAGAATGAAGAGCTTTTCATAACGGAAGATGTCTTTACTTCTGTTTTTTTGTATAATTATGATATTGTAATATAATGTTGCGATATTGAGCTATGAGTGAAAAATCTGAATATAATGATCATGATGAATGGTTTGTGTCACTAGGTACTTTCTTAATTACAGGTTTTGTAGGAGAGTGATATTAAAAAATTTATTTTTTTGTTTTTATATATATTTATAAATTCTTTTTTTGAAAAAAATATACATTTGTGATTTTTTTTCATTTTTTTTATTTTAATTTTTATATTTTTGATTCATATATATTTTTGTATTTTTCTATATATTAATTTTTTACTATTATTTTTATGATCTTGTAATATATTTTTTACACTTTTTTATTTTATTTTTTAATTTTTATTATTTTCATTAATATATTATCATTATTTGATATTTTTTTATTTATTTTTTATTTTGTATTTTTTATTCTTTATTTATTTTTATTTATTTATTATATATATTTTATTATTGTTTATTATCTTATCTTCTTGATTATTTTTTATTATTTAATATATTTTTCTTATTAATTACTTTCATTCACACTCATTATTTACACAAACACTATTTATCATATATTTATAGAATTTTCTACTCTACATGGCACTTGTATCACTAATTTTTAGCTACACACTATATATTTTAAACTCTGTTCTTTCTGTCGCTCTTTGTTCAGTCATTTATTCTGCAATTAGGACTGACGAATTAAAATATAATATAGGCTAATTGCATAGGTAATTGTGTCCTCTTTGCGACTCGCAGTTTTCTGTGATCCCTTTTGCTATTCGCAGTTCCCTGCGACTCTGCCTCCTTGATGAGAAACTTGTGCGCGTGCGCTCGTGTGAGCGTCGCTCCGGCTGGTTGCTATGGAGACGCGTCTAACTCGCATCGCTCCCCTCTTCCTCCTTTGTGACGCGTCCAGGGAGTTACCAGGGAAGTGACGTCAGACGCCGACCAAGGCGATGCGGCTTGGGCGAGGCACAGCGAGCGCCATTACCCCGCACGTCATTAGGTGACATCCATATAAAAAGAGGGTTCATACATGCAGCTACACCCTCAGGAAGAAGCCCCATTGGCGAAACGCGTCGGGGTGTTGGTGGCATCAACTAAGGATAGGTAAATATACTGCTTATAGAGGTGCACATTTTGTATGGACAATGTCCTTGTATAATGTAGTCTTTGGGGGAATCTATTATCTATGATTGATCTGGTACAGCAGTTAACAGTTAACATTCTGATTTAGCCTTGGCTTAGACATCCTGCCAAGGTGCATAGAAATTCATTTACTTGATGATATGTAGTGGTGAATGAATTGTATAGAATGTTACATATACTGGTGTGAATTCTTTTTTTGGCACATTGTATAATCTATTTTTAGGCTGGTGCCTTGTTATGTGTATTTATTTATATTTTCCTTATCTATAATACACTCTTATGGTTGGTATAGTATATTGTATGTAGTTTACACCTTTTCAGCACTTCAATTATATCATATAATATTTGTATAGTGCAGTTTGATGTGCTATCACCCTGCACTTTTTTCAATATATTTTTAATAATTATTTTTTTTATATGGGTGGTGTAGTGTTATGTGCAATGTTTTAGCCCTTTTTTCAGCACTGTTTTCAGCACTTTATTATGCAATTTTTGTTTTTTTTTGTATTTTTTTGTTTGTATAACACCTTATGCACTAGCAATATAATTTTATGTATTTTGGTTTTAATTTTTTAAACATTGTGTGATCGTGTACTACTTTGCACATTTGAAGTACATCATTATATGCACATTTTTTTTAGTAATTTTAGTTTACATAGTATATATTACGAGTGTCACCAACCAGCCCACATATCCAGTATTGTACTTAATATATAATCTTTCTTCTTTGTTTCTTACTGATGCGGTACCAGTGTCAAAATTAAATATTGATTTATAAAATATACATTTTTAAAAAAAAATTATCTTTTAAGGTATTTTATGGCTCCCTCCTCCTCTTATAGCTCCTAATGTTATAATTTGGATGCATTGATCATGGTTGTTTCATCATGTAATATATTTTAAATATTGAAATTGTATGTGTATTATGTAGTTGTATACCAATAAAATTAATATTTTTATACCAGATTTTGGGCTATAAACTCCTTTTCGAATAGGTTATAGCTGTAGTACCCGGCTACGCCTTAATATTAATATATACACTAGCTGTAGTACCCGGCTACGCCCTAATATTAATATATACACTAGCTGTAGTACCCGGCTACGCCCAGGTTAATAAATAACTGCTGTTAGATATAACAAAATAGAATTTGAATATGTCATATTAATGACCTGTAGGAAAATAGAAGCTGAGCTGTGATTGGTTGCTATAGGCAGCCTAATAAATCTCCAGCCAACAGTAAACCCTCCCCCTGGCCGGGCAGTATATGTTACCTCACACATACACATAATAGACGGCTCATGTGACTGACATCTGCCTTAATTCCCTATATGGCACATGTGCTGCACATTGGCTGTTTATAATCAGATGTTTATGTTTGGAAATTAAAGATAGCACACGTATGAGGCGAGTTGTGTGAGGTGATTTGTGCACATCTGTGTCTGTATGTGTGGTGTGTGTGTGTCCCTGGGGTGTGTATGTGTGTCCCTGTGGGGGGGTCTGTATGGTGTGCGTCTCTCTTGTGTGTGTCTCTTTGTGCAGTGTGTCCCAATAGGGTGTGTATGTGTTGTCCTGTGGGGGGGGTGTCTCTGATGTGTGTGTCTCTTTGTGGTGTGTGTGTCCTGTGGGGTGAGTGCATGTGTCACTATAGGGTGTGTGTGTGTGTGTCCATGGGTGTGTTGTGTTGTGTCTCTGGTTTGTGTGTGTCTTGTGGTGTGTGTGTGTTTGTTCGGGTGCGTGGTGAGTTCCAATATTGGGGTTGCACCTTAGTGACTATACACTTGCTGTTACTCTTTGTGTGCATGTGGTGTGTATACATGTCCCTGTGCATGGTGAATATCTCATGTTGGGGCCCACCTTAGTGACTATATGCTGGTATATGCTGTTAGTCTTTGGCGCTATCATTAAGCCTCTCTCATTCACAACTGTAACTGGTAACTGTCACTTTTTCCCATTATGTAGAGGGGGCAAAATTGTTTAGTGAACTGGAACGCGCAGGGTTAAAATTTTGCCTCACAACAACATAGCCTATGACGCTCCCGGGGTCCAGATGTGTGACTGTGCAAAATTTTGTGGCTGTAGTTGCGATGGTGTAGATGCCAATCCCGGATATACACACATTCAGCTTTATATATGAGATTGCATGATATTTTCACATGTTTATGTATATACTTTTTTCTTTAAGGCTTAGCATGTCTGGTGACCAATGTGAACATGCTCTGACAGACATGTTCTCTATTGTCTGCCCTGGCGGGCACGTTCCCTGTTGTCTGCCCTGGCGGGCACGTTCCCTGTTGTCTGCCCTGGCGGGCACGTTCCCTGTTGTCTGCCCTGGCGGGCACGTTCCCTGTTGTCTGCCCTGGCGGGCACGTTCCCTGTTGTCTGCCCTGGCGGGCACGTTCCCTTTTGTCTGCCCTGGCGGGCACGTTCCCTTTTGTCTGCCCTGACTCCGTTTTTGTATATAGTCATTACACTGTGTTCAGATTTGAGCACCGGACACTCGATGTCCAGTACACAGCCTGAACTTTACGGTTTGGGTTCGCTCATCCCTAGTTAGGACCATTAATTATAACATTGAGCTTGGAGCAAATCCTTACAGCGTGTAATATAGTGACTGTCAGGACTTGGCTCTGTTCCTGGTTCCATCGATCATCACAATAACACTTGTATATGATTTTCATACTTGCGTTCCTGTGTGGCTTCTTGTCTTGCTTCCCTCAGTGAAGTTGGGGCTGCAGTTTTTCAGTGAACCTAGAGAATATCAGGAGAAGCAGCTGAGGATCACGTGATGACTATGGATGGTCACATGAAGACTGCCCGGCATCGGTGTGTATAGGAGGGGATGCCAAATTATCGTGTTCCCCTGTGCAGCAAAGCCTAGATTTTCCTCTGACCTCTAAGTCCTAATCTTACCCATCTACACCCATCTCCAAGTCACCGTCCTCAGCCGGAGCCGCTGGACACCGCTCCAGGTTCACAATGCTCCTGAGACTTGCAAACTGCATATTTGGATCCATAACATGTGGAGCGCTAAGGGCCAGGATACTCAGACTGCTGAGCGCTATTTGCAATATCACGCTGGTGGCCGGGCTCAGCAACGGTGGCCCTGACTCACATTGAAAAGGGAAGTTGAAAATAGAGAAACAAAATAAAAATAAGTTTAACACCAGTTGGGATAATCAGCCAGATATAACTGGGAGATAGGTGGAGTAACACTGTACATGTTAAACCCTTTTTTCTGGAAAGTATGAATATGTCTCCTTATTGGAAGAGGTTGGATAATCAGCCAAAACCTATACATAAGACTTTGTCTATCCTGAGGGGTTTCTGTAGATCCAATTCATGCAACCCCCACACTCTCTCTCCCCCTCCCCTATCCCACTTTTACAACTGCAGAGCAATAAATACCTGAGGCAGAGCTAAAGCTTCCAGCTGTCCCGCCAAAAAGTTCTTTGTCTTGGATTATAGTTTGTGAATGTCAGATTTAAGAAGACCAGTTCATGCCACATACACATAATTAATATTTTTAGGTTATTCACCGTTTTGCACATTTGATGATATGTCTTGTCTATCTATGTAACACTCAGGAACCTGGGAAATGAGTTCTGACTTTCTGAACATCATAAGTAGGTCATATTTGGTATCAATATGCTTAGAATTAAATGACATTAAATCTGAGATGTATATCGTGGGTGTGGGCCCATCCCCAGATATGAAGAATGAAGATTTATTAAGCCTGGTGAGAGGAGGTCTCAGAGGACCATCCTACCAGGGAGAGGTAACTCGACGAGGGGGGGGGGTGGCCACAGGTTCTCTGCCTTGAATAAAACCAGAGAAGCCATTTTTGGGCTGATTCCATCCTGGGGCCGGACACAGCAAGACACTATCGTTGTGTGGAGGAATCGTACCTTTCTGGGGAGCCGCCCCCCCACGGATCTAAGTATCACAGCATGGCTAGGTCTGACCATTTCTCTTTTATTCCTTTTATTTTTATAACTATTTATGCATACATGTAAATTGTCTCTTATGTAATATTCTGTAAATCTTTTTATATAAGCCATCTTTGGGAGTAAAATGTTATAATTTACTAGTCTCAATCTCCTTGTCCTATGAACGAGCTCTCACGACCTCACTGTTCGTTTTACGCCATCATACAGGTTACCGATCCACCTGCAAGAGATTGGTGGTGGCAGATAACGTTTTGTATTTATGTGATATTTTGGCCTGAGGGTGACTGGATCGAGGTATATATACATTCCTAGCAGGAACTGGTGGTATATATACATCCTGTCACATCACTTGTCGCAGTAGACAACATAAATTAGAGCAGCTGGGCTCCTTTCTTATCCTCTGACAATATCTGATTTGGTCAGCAGGCTAAGGGGGCGCCAGAGAGCTGCAGGTCCTGACTAAGCCTTCGTGACACCTTCCCAACCAGAGCTGGCTCCCAGGGGATAGTGATGATAGTGGCTTTAGTAGTGGTGCTGGGTAGCAGAGAAATGAACAGAAGGAAACAGTCTTTAGTTTTACCTTTTACTGAAGTTCTTGCACACTGTCCAGGGTGATACAACCACCACCAGGCATGTGGTCTGGCCAGTCTGATGAGAACTGTAGTCCGCTCTGCTGAGTAATATGGCCTTCCTGCTGACATCTGTAGTTCATAGGTTTCTTGGTGCCTGATGCTCTCCTGTACTCCTCTTAGTTGCTGTGGGTTACCTCTTGCTAGGATGATAGTGCGGGCCTGTGGTCATATGTGCTTCCTATAGCAGTTCCTGGCCCTCTATACTACTGATGGCCCTATAACGTTCCACTTGAGTCTCACTTTGAATCTCTTAAATTTCTAGTGCAGGAAGCAAACAAAAGCTGCAGGGTTGAAACCTGAGCAAACATATATTTCCCTAAGAAATAAATCTGTCATCAGATTTTTGCTATTGAATCTGTTAGAAGTATAATCCACGTCTTCTGTGTTCAGCTCTGCTACATCTGTGCCATCAGACAAATACACCTGCTGACAGAGATGAGCAGGCCCAGGATGACACTGGAGCACAGCCGTGAGAGAAGCGCTCACTGTACAGCTGGGCTCCGGGTGCCGACTGCCATATGAAAACCTATGTGAGTTCACGTTCATTTGTGAACTGGGATAACCCCAGCTTCACTTGGTACTCTGCGGCCCCATTGCCGCCTTCAGAGCATGCGCAGTTCACATGATGAAGTCGGCAATTGGCATTTAACTAGACCGCGCAATGCACCAGACCAGAAATGACGTCCAGCCGGCTCACCCGATAATCACCCACAATGCTCCAGACCAGAAATGACGTCCGGTCGGCTCACCCGATAATGACCCACAATGCACCAGACCAGAAATGACGTCCGGCCGGCTCACCCGATAATCACCCACAATGCACCAGACCAGAAATGACGTCCGGCCGGCTCACCCGATAATCACCCACAATGCTCCAGACCAGAAATGACGTCCGGTCGGCTCACCCGATAATGATCCACAATGCACCAGACCAAAAATGATGTCCGGCTGGCTCACCCGATAATCACCCACAATGCACCAGACCAGAAATGACGTCCAGCCGGCTCACCCGATAATGACCCACAATGCACCAGACCAGAAATGACGTCCGGCCGGCTCACCCGATAATGACCCACAATGCACCAGACCAGAAATGATGTCCGACCTGCTCACCAGATAATCACCCACAATGCACCAGATCAGAAATGACGTCCGGCCGGCTCACCCGATAATCACCCACAATGCACCAGACCAAAAATGACGTCCGGCCGGCTCACCCGATAATCACCCACAATGCTCCAGACCACAAATGACGTCCAGCCTGCTCACCCGATAATCACCCACAATGCTCCAGACCAGAAATGACGTCCGGTCGGCTCACCCGATAATCACCCACAATGCTCCAGACCAGAAATGACGTCCAGCCTGCTCACCCGATAATCACCCACAATGCACCAGACCAGAAATCACGTCCGGCCGGCTCACCTGATAATCACCCATAATGCTCCAGACCAGAAATGACGTCCGGCCGGCTCACACCATAATCGCCTACAATGCTCCAGACCAGAAATGACGTCCGGTTGGCTCACACGATAATGACCCACAATGCACCAGACCAGAAATGACGTCCGGCCGGCTCAACCGATAATCACCCACAATGCACCAGACCAGAAATGACGTCCGGCCGGCTCACCCGATAATCACCCACAATGCACCAGACCAGAAATGATGTCTGACCTTCTCACCTGATAATCACCCACAATGCACTAGATCAGAAATGACGTCCGGCCGGCTCACCCGATAATCACCCACAATGCACCAGACCAGAAATGACGTCCGGCCGGCTCACCCGATAATGACCCACAATGCAACAGACCAGAAATGACGTCCAGCCGGTTCACCCGATAATGACCCACAATGCTCCAGACCAGAAATGCCGTCCGTCCGGCTCACCCGATAATGACCCACAATGCACCAGACCAGAAATCACGTCCAGCCGGCTCACCCGATAATCACCCACAATGCTCCAGACCAGAAATGACGTCCGGCCGGCTCACACGATAATCACCTACAATGCTCCAGACCAGAAATAACGTCCAGCCGGCTCACCCGATAATCACCCACAATGCTCCAGACCAGAAATCACGTCCGGCCTGCTCACCCGATAATCACCCACAATGCACCAGACCGGAAATGACGTCCGGCCGGCTCACCCGATAATCACCCACAATGCTCCAGACCAGAAATTATGTCCGGCCGGCTCACCCGATAATGATCCACAATGCACCAGACCAGAAATGAAGTCCAGCCGACTCACCCGATAATCACCCACAATGCTCCAGACCAGAAATGACGTCCAGCCGGCTCACCCGATAATCACCCACAATGCACTAGATCAGAAATGACGTCTGGCCGGCTCACCCGATAATCGCCTACGATGCTCCAGACCAGAAATGACGTCCAGCCGGCTCACCCGATAATCACCCACAATGCTCCAGACCAGAAATGACGTCCAGCCGGCTCACCCGATAATCACCCACAATGCACCAGACCAGAAATGACGTCCAGCCGGCTCACCCAATAATCACCCACAATGCTCCAGACCAGAAATGACGTCCAGCCGGCTCACCCGATAATGACCCACAATGCACCAGACCAGAAATCACGTCCGGCCTGCTCACCCAATAATCACCCACAATGCTCCAGACCAGAAATGACGTCCGGCCGGCTCACCCGATAATTGCCCACAATGCACCAGACCAGAAATGACGTCCGGCCGGCTCACCCAATAATCACCCACAATGCACCAGACCAGAAATAACGTCCGGCCGGCTCACCGGATAATCACCCACAATGCACCAGACCAGAAATGACATCCGGCCGGCTCACTCGATAATCATCCACAATGCACCAGACTGGAAGTGACGTCCGGCCGGCTCACCCGATAATCACCCACAATGCACCAGACCAGAAATGACGTCCGGCCTGCTCACCCAATAATCACCCACAATGCTCCAGACCAGAAATGACGTCCGGCCGGCTCACCCAATAATTGCCCACAATGCACCAGACCAGAAATGACGTCCAGCCGGCTCACCCAATAATCACCCACAATGCACCAGACCAGAAATGACGTCCGGCCGGCTCACCCAATAATCACCCACAATGCACCAGACCAGAAATAACGTCCGGCCGGCTCACCGGATAATCACCCACAATGCACCAGACCAGAAATGACATCCGGCCGGCTCACTCGATAATCACCCACAATGTACCAGACTGGAAGTGACGTCCAGCCGGCTCACCCAATAATCACCCACAATGCACCAGACCAGAAATAACGTCCGGCCGGCTCACCGGATAATCACCCACAATGCACCAGACCAGAAATGACATCCGGCCGGCTCACTCGATAATCACCCACAATGCTCCAGACCAGAAATGACGTCCAGCCGGCTCACCCGATAATGACCCACAATGCACCAGACCAGAAATGACGTCCGGCCTGCTCACCCAATAATCACCCACAATGCTCCAGACCAGAAATGACGTCCGGCCGGCTCACCCAATAATCGCCCACAATGCACCAGACCAGAAATGACGTCCGGCCGGCTCACCCGATAATGACCCACAATGCACTAGATCAGAAATGACGTCCAGCCGACTCACCGGATAATCACCAACAATGCACCAGACCAGAAATGACATCCGGCCGGCTCACTCGATAATCACCCACAATGCACCAGACTGGAAGTGACGTCCGGCCGGCTCAGTCGATAATCACCCACAATGCACCAGACCGGAAGTGACGTCTGGCCGGCTCACCCGATAATCACCCACAATGCACCAGACCGGAAGTGACGTCCGGCCAGCTCACTCGAAAACCACCCACAATGCACCAGACCAGAAATGACGTCCGCCCGGCTCACCCAATAATCACCCACAATGCTCCAGACCGGAAATGACGTCTGGCCGGCTCACCCGATAATCACCCACAATGCACCAGACCAGAAATGACGTCCGGCCGGTGCATCATACCAGGAAGGAGGAGGAGGCAGAAATTAAAAAATAGGAGCGCACAGGAGAATGAATGATTGTGCCCACTGGGGCGTGATAACAGCAGCGAGGAGGGGGACGGAGCCCTGGAGACCGCCCGGTCACTCTACAGACCGTACACTGGATGCTTCATTTACACGCAAAAATGTAAGTATCAAAGTGATTTTTCACAGCCGATATAGGACAGTTTTCGATCAGTCAGGGATGGTTAGGGATATGCTAGGAAGGTGCAGGGACAGGTAGTGATAGGTTAGGGGGTGAAGACGATCTGACCGGTTCCCTTTAATACCTGCGATTGTTACATAGAACAAGCACAAATGCTTTATCAAATGTATTAATAAAATCCTCTAAGAAAATGAGACCCAGGAAGGAGTATAGACAATGCAGTGTAGTGTCACATTTAGGCTACATTCACACTGTGCGTTTTTGGGCTGTTTTTGCTCAACAGTTTTTGTAGCCAAAACCAGCAGCAGGTGATTAAATCCAGAAGTGGTGCAGGTGTTTCTATTATACTTTTCCTCTGATTGCTCCACTCCTGGTTTTGGCTACAGAAACTGATGAGCAAAAACAGCCCAAAAACGCCCAGTGTGAACGTAGCCTTAGACTTCTCTGCAGTCCCTGTGAATTGCTCTGCAGTAGTTAAATGGAGTTAATTTCCTTTGGTCTATTGAGAGTTAACTTCTGTGGCTCTGCAGTATCAGTTGCTGAGTGAATCAGCTGATGCGTTTTTTCCACTCCCCCAGCATTTAATTAGACCCATGACCCATCAGCTGGTGTCGCTGATAGAGTTCATTCTCTACAAACACCATGTGCTATGTAGACGTCATGTGCTGTTCTGCTGAAGAGTTGCTTTGTGGAGATTGCCATCTGTCAGGAGTTGCTGGTAACAACATCCTAAATAAGAATGATGTAATATTGCATCAAATTGAATAATGCACATGACTTGCCCCGCCGAGGCCGTGGGGTGCTCGGGACCGGGCTGAAGTTCTGAGGGAATGTCATGGGGGTCCAGACCCAGCTCCGTGGCCCCGGGCGGTCAATAAAAGGGGAAGAAAACAGTTTTTTAGGAATTAATCGTGACACCAGCCTATGGATAGCCACCGCTACAGTCGGGACCTCTGGGGATGATGGAGGTAACAGCGAGGACGTTGAGCCCTCCATGGGTAGGCTGGTCCCCAGGGCAACCGTGAAGTCCAAGGATATGTGTGGCACCCCTGCGACCAGGTCGCCACAAAGGGAAGTGCACCCAGGTAAGGCAAGACGGTTGACAAAGCACCCAAACAGATGCACACACCGACCCTACGCCTAGGACTCTAGGTTGGGCAAGGGGAGGCAGGTGTTAAGAGTAGTGAGGGCAGAGTGTAGAGCAGCATTGACAAAGTGGGTGGAGAGACCAACACTAGAAAACCCGGGAACACACAGAGTCAGAACAGAAGAAGAACAGAGTGGTAGACTAGTGGTTATTCCCAGGAGTGGTGGTTCCCTGGAGGATGCAGAATCCTGAGAGGCACAGACCCTAGGAGAGAAAGCTCGCTCCATAGCCGGAGGCGAGGGAGACTACAGACGCAAGCAGAGACACCCCACAGCTGAAGGAAGGTGGGAGGATAAGGGCTCAGCAGCCACACACATCTTAGCTGACCGGAGGAACCCTGAGCTGAGAAACAGTGACAGAGGGAGCCTGGTGATCCCACAGCCATACCTGGGACACTGGAGGCTAGGCCGATACAGCCAGAGAACCGGCTCTATAGAAGTGACCGGGGGCACTTTAGGACCCTAATCACAGGACACACCGGCATGGGGCAGGTGCTTTATGACCTGCAGCCTAACTTTCCACCACGGTCTAAGAACACAGTCCTCATACTAGGACTGGTGACCCTGACTGAGAGGGAAACATTCACCCAAAAGCCCGCGATGACCAGACTGAACCCGTGGGTGAGGTACTAGAGGAGAGACTAAAATGGCCTGAACGGACTTAGAGGGAGCAACGCGGAGGAGCCAGCTGAGTTGTACAGTCTAGTAACTCGGAGCAGTGCTGAAGTGTTTAAGAGTGACTAAAGAGCTGTAAACTGCTGTTGAAAGACCAAGTAAAGCACCCAGTAAGCTCATCCCTGCCCAAGACTGTTCCTTTTTAGCGCTGCATACCAGGACAACCAGCACCATGGAGAGCTGCAGCTTTGAAGTAAGTGCACTACACCCAGTACAAACCCTCACCAGGCCCATCCATTACTACTATTGCCCTGGAGACCCTCAGCCCTACCCGAGGAGGGCTTACCATCTACTCTGCCCCAAGTCACCGTCCACAGTAGGAATACGGCAGCGGTGGTTCTACTAACCACATACCCCAGGTGGTGTCATGATAAATCCCTTGTAAATACCCCTTTTTGGACTGATCCCAGGCCACGGGACCGGGTCACGACTACCGTGATCCCAGAGACTGCACCGGCCCGTTTCCCGAGTACCCCATAGGGGGTGCGTCATATGCAGGGGGGCAGGGTTCACTGTCACAGGCTGCCGGATCACCAAATCAGTCTACCTCCTCTTAGGCGCAAGGAACACAGTCTCAGACAGCATCAAGCTTTAACCGGATTTTACTCTTTTCCTTTGCAGATGGCACAGGTTATAACACTTCAACAGTGGCCCCGGTGTGGTCTAAGCAGCCGGAATGGTTTGTCTGTGTCACTCCCTTTAGTGTCTCTTTCGGGCTTTTTCGGTCTGTTCCGCATGTTGGCTATGATCCAGTGGTCACAGGCGTTCAGTGGGTGACTTTACGGGTCTCCTAGCCTTAGTACGATGGCCTTCTCTTCACTGCACCAGAGGTTGGGTCTCTGGACATAAAGACCCCGCACCCTGCCGGGATTCGTGGTTGGGGCATAACATTTCAGCAGAGCCGGCCCTCTGGTTCCGGCCCGGTCCCACAGTGTCCCCGCTCATCTGGGCGCACCTAGACTCCTTCTGTATCTCACTACGGTCTACAGCCTTGGACCCGGGCAAGCCCCAAAGTGGCACAGGCTGCCCGGTCGAGTTCTCTCAGTACTGTATGATGGTCTCGCCTCTCCTTCTGACTGGTCTGGCTTTGGTCATGCCTTCTTTCCTCTCTCCTCTAACTCTCCATCTCCTAACTTGACTCTCTAGACTTGGTTTTGTGTCCCTTTTATAACCTCCCCTAACCGGGTTCCTCTCTAACGTTCCACCCTCCACCTGGCTCCTCCCGCTATCCCGTTGCTAGACAGAGTACCTAGACTTAGGATCGGGGGTGTGTGTGTAGGGAGATCGACTTACCAATCCAGGCTGCTGCGCCATCTAGTGGTGACCGGTCCGCAGGGGCGCCACACACACATCATCCAGAGTTCATTGCATCATTTTCTGATGCAATGAAATGCAGTACTACTGCCAGGGGCCTGCTGAAGTAAGTTGGCTACAGCAGCGTACTAAATAAAGACTAGTCAGAAAGGTTGAGCATTTCAAGTATTTCAGACTTTGTAGGATACAGTTTAAGCTACTGTTACATAAAACTTATCATTTAATACATTTAGTTTCATTACAGAACATTACTGCCTCAAAACTGTTAATACTGTGGGCAATTTTTGCTATATTGGTGGGGAAGGGACATTTGCTAACTACAAGACAAGTATCACTTCTCAAGTGTAGATTGCAGATCACCTTTACTTCAGATGCAAGATAAGTGACCAGGACAAGCCTTGGGCCCTGCATATATACTGTGCTACGGTTAAGACTTTGGATCCTCTATTGGCATTCTGTGCGTCTTTCCCCTCTTGTCCACTGCTTTATGTGATCTCCCTTCTCTGCCTTTATAAACCTCAGCCTACCATCTAGCCATGCTTCACATTATATCTACCAGGTGTGATAAATATAGGCTTGTTCACCTTTAAATCTGGTTTCAGTCTGTCTCTGCTCCCATCTGCTAATAGATCCCTGAGAAATCCTACAGCACATTACAGCTACATGTGCAACACAGCTTTGGTCAAGAGTTTACAAACTTTCTCAGGAATGTTAGGGCAAAAATCTACAATGAACTATTAGAAGACATCAAGTATCAGAAACTTGGCTGCAATATGTCTCTTAGGATTCACTTCCTTCATTCCCATCTGGATTTCTTTCCTGACAACTGTGGTTTGATTAGTGATGAACATGGCAACGTTTCCATCAAGATCCCGCAACAATGGAACAAAGAGACCAGTGATCCAGTTGCTGGTGATCTATTGATGGTGTGTTATGAAAATCCTCTTGTCGTCTGGTGTTCCTCCCCGCTCTTTCTTTTCTCCTGTGCACGTATTGTCTTATACCTCTGTGTGTATTGCTGTGAGTGAGGATCTTTGGTTTCCCTGTCCTTCAATCTGTGTGGGGTTTTAACACTCCTGTCCCGACTTCCCCGGGTGGGTGTAAAGGAGGTATTAGAGCAGGATTGGCGAGAAGAATAGCTAGGATGGTGGCTCAGACATCGTCACCAGGACGAATTGGCTACCGAGCCTGGCAGCTCTACAGTGCCCCCTATTACACTCAGGCCAGTGAGGATAAGAGAGGGACCGCAGCTGCCCTGTCAGTGCTGGATTATTAAGGCGCCCCTCAGGGAGTGTGATATATGGCTCCAGGCCAGGAGCACATATAATAACCTCCACCCTGTCACTGATAGAGGCCCTGAATAACCCACACACTAACTGCTGCCACCAGTTCCTTGTTTGATATAAGTCTGGTCCGTGATCGGGCTTATAGCGGGTCAGAAACCAACCCAGGTAGCGTTAAATGAGCACACGGATGTGGGATGTGACTAACCATATACTAGACACCTCAACACGGCCGCAGAACTAGCTACCCCTAGTAGCGTTCCTCCGCGAAACACCGGCGGGACCTTCACTTCCAGCCGGATCCCTGGCCTGCAATGGCCCAGTGAACCGTCCTGTCTGTGCCGATCGACCTCCTAATCCAGAGGCGTGAGCATCAGCGCTCCTGCGGCCTGTGAGGTGAGGAGGTATAGGGCCCTTCCACCGGGGCCATCCCCTGACTGCACCAGCCCCTGGCTGCACAGGCTGCAAAGGCTACCCCTGGCCCCTGCTACTGGTCCCTGTCAGCACCTGGCCCCAACTGCATCTAGGCCCCAACTGCTGTCCTGGCCCCCGGCCGCATTTGACCCCTTACTCTATTTGGCCCCAGGCTGCACCTAGCCCCGCGGCTTCATCTGACCCCTCGGCCAGATCCTCCCCTCCTGGCTGCGCCCGACCCTCCTGCTGTGGCCTGACCCTCCTGGCTGGGCCTGACCCTCCTGGATAGGCCCGACCCTCCTGGCTGTGCCTGCCCCCTGGCTATGCTTGTCCCCTGGCTCTGCTTGACCCCCTGGCTGCTGCTGACCCCCTGCTGCCGCTGAACCCTGCCTGCCTTTGACTCTCTTGGCTACCTTGGATCCCCTGGCTCCACCACCCCGTCCCTGGCTGCATCATCTCATCCCCACCTGCACCATCCCATCATCCGACTACATCATCTCATCAACCGACTACATCAACTCATCACTCGGCTGCATCATCTCTTCACCCGGCTGCGCCATCTCATCACCCGGCTGCGCCATCTCATCAGCCGGCTGCATCACCTCATCACTCGGCTGCACCATCCCATCACCCGGCTGCATCACCCGACCACCCGGCTGCATCCCACCACCTGGCTGCATCATCCCATCACCCAGCTGCACCTTCCCATCACCCAGCTGCATCATCTCCGGCTCCATCATCTCATCTCCGGCTCCATCATCCCATCTCCGGCTCCATCATCCCATCTCCGGCTCCATCACTGCATCCATGGACTGCACCTCACTTGTGACCACGGTTGCATCTCTCCCCTGGCTGCACCTTGCCCCCAGCTGTACCTCATCCCCAGCTTTTTCTGCGTCTCTGGCTTTTTTCTTTGTCCCTGGCTGAACCACTTCCCTAGCTGTCTTCCATCCCCGGCTACACCTCACCCCTGCTAATTTCAAATCCTCGACTCCACCCCATCCCAGGCTACACCACACCACCCGACCGCATCCTACTCCTGGCCACATCATACCGGTACCGTGCGACACCCTTGTCTGCACCCCGTCCTCCGCCACCCCACAGCTCTGTCTGCGCCCCTTCCCCATCTACGACCCCCCTTCCTCACTCTATACCACCCTGCCCCCGACAACATACCCCAACTCGACCTTGTCCCCAAGTCCATCTTGCTCCCGCCTGGTCCACACACCTCCCCTGCCCCATTCCACCCCCGCGATATCTTATCGCCTAAATCCACACACCTAACTGCTACCCACAATGTTTCCCCTCCTTTTCACCCCACCCCCATCCTACTTCACTTCCTTCTAATCTCAAACATCCCTTCACCCACCAAGGCCGTAGTGATCTCTCCCTCCTTCCTACCCATCCATTTCACCCCCTCCTCCGAACTGTTCCTCCACACCCAGTCCCTCTTCTCCACACACGCACGGCCACCACGCAAACTTTCCTGCTCCCACCTTCTAACCCTCTCGCTGCTTCTCCTACTCGCAGGCGACATATCCCCCAATCCTGGACCCCCCCACCATATTCCTCCGCCCACCCCTAACTCGCGCCCATCCCCCATCACAAACTTTTGCAACACCCACAACCTTATACTCATTCACCCAACCCCAGTCCCCCTGCCTGGAGCACTCTGGAATGCCCGCCTCGGTGTGCAACAAACTCTCTTACATCCACGACCTCTTCATCACCAATAAACTCAGATTCCTCGGCATTACCGAAACTTGGCTCACCCCCACCGACGCAGCCTCCCCTGCTGCACTCTCCTACGGCAGACTCACTCTTTCCCACACACCACGCCCAAACAACACCCGTGGGGGTGGTGTGGGTATACTCCTGTCCGACAGCTGCTCTTTCACCCAAACTGCACTGCCTCCTTCCTTCCCCTCCTTCAAACTGCATTCAGTCCGCATTTTCTCCCCCTGCAACCTCGAGCTCGAGGTCATCTACCGAGCCCCGGGACCCACCACTCCCTTCCTTGACCATTTCAACACTTGGCTTCTTCATTTCCTTTCCTCCGACATCCCCACCATCATCATGGGTGACTTCAACATCCCCATCGACACCCACGACCCGGCTGCCTCCTGACTCCTATCACTGACCACCTCCTTTGGCAACTCCTAATGGTCCTCCTCAGCCAATTACAAAGACGGCCACACGCTTGACCATATCTTCTCCCGCCTCTGTTCCCTCGCCGACCTCTCAAACTCACCCCTCTTCCTATCTGACCACAACCTGTTGACCTTTCCCTCCCTCTTTCCCTCTACCTCACCCCCCCTCTCCGGAAGTCAGTCACCCGCGCAGAAACCTTAAACTTATCGATTTCACCTCACTCTCTCACTCCCTCCTCCCTCTCACAGACTTCGCCTCCTCACCTGACATTAACACTACTACCACCCTCTACAACTCCACACTAACTGCGGCTCTCGACCAGGCCGCCCCCCTCACACATACCAAAACCCGCACACACAGACAACCCTGGCTCACCTCTCACAAAAGAACTACGTCGAGCGTCCAGGGTAGCTGAACAGAGATGGAAGAAATCCCACTCCACAGCCCACCTCACCACGTACAAACAATCCCTCTCCAACATCAAGGACGCACTCACCGCCGCAAAGCTAACCTATTTCTCTTCCTTAATCAACGCACTGTCTCGAAACCCCAAGCATATATTCAACACCTTCAACTCCCTACTACGTCCCCCGGCACCTCCTCCTTCCCCCCTCATCTCCGCCGACGACTTCGCCACCTTCTTCAAACAAAAGATTGACAAAATTAGAGAAAGCTTTGGCCCAACGTCCCCCCGACCCACCCCCATTACCGCCCAAGCCTCCTTGACCAAAGGAAGCTTCTCCAACGTGACTGAAGCCCAGCTCTCCTCCCTCCTGTCACGATCTCACCTCACCACCTGCGCCTCGACCCACTCCCCTCCCACCTCATCCCAAACCTCACCGCAGTCCTCATCCCTGCCCTAACCCACCTTTTCAACATATCACTCACTACCGGCGTTTTTCCCTCATCCTTCAAACACGTCTTGATCTCACCCATCCTCAAAAAACCCTCCCTCGACCCATCATCTCTTGCTAACTACCACCCCATATCTCTCCTCCCTTTCGCATCCAAAACACTTGAACAACATGTCCATTCTGAACTGTCCACCTACCTATCCTCCTGCTCCCTCTTCGACCGCCTACAATCCAGTTTCCGACCTCACCACTCCACTGAAACAGCCCTAACTAAAGTCACCAACGACCTACTGACCGCAAAGAGTAAACAACACTACTCCGTCCTCCTCCTCCTCGACCTATCTGCCGCCTTCGACACGGTCGACCACTCCCTCCTACTTCAAATCCTAGAATCCCTCGGCATCACCGATCTCGCCCTCTCCCGGATCCGCTCATTCCTTAATCATGACACTGCCAAAACTCTCGTCCACGCCCTCATCATCTCCCGCCTCGACTACTGCAACCTACTGCTCACCGGTCTCCCTGCTTCCTCCCTTGCACCCCTCCATTCTATCCTAAACTCAGCTGCACGTCTAATCCACCTGCCTCCTCGCTATTCCCCTGTCTCCCCCCTCCGCCAGGCCCTTCACTGGCTCCCCACCCCCAAAGATCTCAATTTAAAATCCTAACCCTGACTTACAAAGCCATCCACAACCTGTCCCCCCCCCTTACATCTCCGACATGGTCTCCCGATACCTACCTGCACGCAATCTGTGCTCCTCACAAGAACTCCTCCTCTCCTCCCCCCTTATCACATCCTCCCACAGCCGCATACAAGACTTCTCCTGCGCCTCCCCTAGACTCTGGAACTCTCTCCCCCAGCACATCAAACACTCGCCTACCCTCAGGAGTTTCATAAAGAACTTGAAAACTCTTCTATTCCAACAAGCTACAACCTATGATGAGACCCAGCGCTGCACCACCACACGCTTGGCGCTTCCCCTCCTATCGTGTCCTCTCCCACCCCTGTAGACTGTGAGCCCTCGTGGACAGGATCCTCTCCCTTCATGTATCAGCAAGCCCTGACTGTTTGTACGTACTGTCCTTGTTACCCCCCACTTCCTATGTAAAGCGCCATGGAACCAATGGTGCTATATAAATAAATAATAATAATAAATAATAATAATAACTCATTGTGGGCCAGTTGTACTGTTATGATCTGGTGACCTTGGAGCCGCATGAATATGTTTCACAGGAGTAAGTGGTACCTATACAGACCGCAGTTCCTGACCTAACACCGCAACTAGAAGTAGCCGTGGGATGTGATTAACCATACCCTAGACACCTCAACACAGCCGGAGAACTAGCTACCCCTAAGGAGGGAAACCGGAATTCTATCTTGCCTCAGAGCAGAACCCCCAAAGGATAGAAAGCCACCCACAAATATTGACTGTGAGTAAGAGGGAAAGACACACTCAGGCAGAAAACAGAATTTAGTAAAGGAGGCCACTCTAGCTAGATAGGTAAAGACAGGACAGAATACTATTGCAGTCAGTATAAAAATCCTTTCAAAATTATCCACAGCAGATAATACAAAAATACCCGAGTCTACTCAAGACTCGGCGCCCTCTATATCTGCGGAACACCTGTGAATCCAACTATGCTGACACATTCAAAAGCTGTACAAGCCAACAACAAATGAATAGCACTTAAATCCTAGGAAGAAAACTTCCTAACAGAGAGCAGGTTAAGACAGAAATGCAACCCACAACCCTCTGAGCAGAAATAGACAATTCCAAAACAAGCACACAGCATGTGTGCCACAAGAAAACAAAATCATTCACTTAGCTCTGAGGTTTTGCAGCAGGGCAGGAAGAGACCAGGCAGAGGTGAAACACCTCCAGGAACAATTGACAACTGGCAAGGACTGAGGGAAGCCTGCAAACCTAAATACCCCAATCTAAATTTCAATTCACCTGACCAAGACTGCAAAACAGGATCCACTGCATTACCAGCCACAACCACAGGAGGGAGCCCACAAGCAGAATTCACAACAATGAACTATTGAAAAGCTATTATTGGTCATAACTTTGCCTGGGAGCATTGTAGTCGGAAGACAATGCTCTCATATTTTTAGTTATGATTTTAGCTTTCCAATGGTGGGATACACCACCCCTTTGTGGTAATCCCATCGGCCAATATCAAGTTCTGGGTACTTATGTAGGTCGCCCAATTATGTAAAAATATGTGCTATGATCGTTTACATCTCTAGATGCGATATTTATGCTCGTCATACTTAGAGGAGTGAAGGGTCGTGAAATATTAGGAGTTATTCTTCGTCTATGTGTGTCTGGGCTGAGTGTGACGCATCTTTTCAATTTGCAGGTATAAGGAAATTGTTTTTCCCACTCCTCTGCAAAGTCACAGACGGGTCTTCCTTTTGTGTAATTGTTAGTGAGTGTTACGTATTGACTGCCTTGCAGTATGGAAATGCTGCTGCTGTAGGTTTAAATGAAGCCTTTTTTTCCCTGCTCAGTGTCAGTAGATGAGGCTAATGAGCGGAGCATGTAGTAACAGGTGTGTGTGAGTGAATGCTTAGGTATGCTGAGTGGTGTGTTTGGGCTGGTTGCTCCCCACCCTTCGGCCTTAAATGGATCAGCTCACATCACCTGCTGTCGCTGATTCAGTTCACTTCTGGACTGTGACCTGTCGTGAGCAGAAGCTGATCCTGAGCTGCTGTAATATTCTCCATTGGAAGTTGCTGGGTTCCTTGTCCGTGGGTGGAGGTAGGGGCTTATGCCTATGGCTTCTTAGGAGTCAGGGATTTAGGTCGGTGGCTCGAACCTCCTCACCTTTAGAAGTACCTTCGAGATCAGGTTGAGCCAGGGACCCTAGTATCAGGGCCAGAGTAGGCTCCCCTGCCCCCTACATCCCGCTCCTTGCTACCCTGGCCTCCACAACTTGTCAGGGAGCTTTCATTGTATGGCAGCAACTGGCCAGGAAGATTATTTCCTCAGGTTCATTAACATATTCAGGAGATTAATTAAGCCCCAGGCAAAAGGTGGGGTCTCTCTGTCTGTGGAGTAAGGGAAACTATAGTGACATCTGATAACATGGCTGCTAAAGGGATAGGTCAGAATATGCCTTATTCCTTACAGTCACCATCAGAGGTAACTCTAGGATAAGGGGCAGCTAGGGCTACATTAGCCTGAGGGTCAGTCTGGAAGTGGAGCACAACCAGAGAGGAGCATAAAAGAGAGATTTGAAGGTTTTTATTATCCAGGGGTATTGTTGAAATGATGTATTCAGTAATAAGAAGAAGGTTCTGGGTGACAATTCAGCTTCATGGCTCAGACAGTAACTACGGCTTTTTTCTTATGCCCACAATCATTTTGTCCAAGATTCCTGCTCACAGGTGGGTTTTTGGCAGAACAAGGTGCGAGGCAGCGCTCACTTAGCGTGTTGGGGATCACTCGCTTGGCAGCAATATTAAGGCACACAGCAATGGTTTCTATATGAATAGTCCATTCGAGTTTATTCATAACAGACATAAACCACTTATAGTACAGTGACATTTACTAGATACGTTAGCACGCACTGCCTATGCTCCACCTGTGTGCTACAGTGAGGATTTAGCAGTCACTCACTGCCGTCCATCAGTACACATAATCGCCATTCTCTGGGGTTACCTAGCTCCATCCAGTCTCGCCGTCCTGGAAGTCACTCACTGGGATCACCCATCAGGTCCTTGGACTTGCTCTGTATTGGCACCTGTCATTAGTCCAGATCCTCAATCGCCTCGGTCTCTTCCTGGACTCTCAGGCACTCTAGCCGGCTCCGTACTCACACATGGTTTCCATACTATGTGCTCAAACAGGATCTGTCTGACATCAGAGATCAAATGACCAGCGAGGAGTCACATTATAACAGATGGGACACACCCATGGGAGGTATGTGGTTTGTCAGACCCGCCCAGCTCTCTGACTAACCTGTAAAACCAGCTCTTAATACATTAAATAAGATTCCTGGTCCTACAAGTCCCTGTTAAGCGATCTGGCTTTAAATCACAGCAGATCTCCATCTGTGCAAACACACCAGCCATTTACAATATTGCCGGTCGATACCTCACAAAGGCTAATTTTATTGAATTCATTTTCATCTCCTATTGCCTTTCCCATAATCCCACAAGAATATGGCTCCTTTTTAAAGTGAAGTTGTAAAACATAATCCATATACAGAAATTCAGCATGGCTTCTCCCGTATGTGGCTTTTTTGATGTTTAATGACACTTGATTTATCTGTGAAGCATTTCCCACATTGTGGACACGGATACGGCTTCTCTCCTCGGTGGATTCTTTCATGTATAATAAGATTTGGTTTACCCGTAAAGCATTTCCCACATTCAGGACATGAATATGGCTTCTCCCCTGTGTGGGTTCTCTCGTGTCTAACAAGATTTGATTTATCTTTAAAACATTTCCCGCATAGTAAACAGGAGTACGGCTTCTCCCCCGTGTGACTTCTCTCATGATTAACAAGACTTGTTCTATCTTTAAAGCATTTCCCACATTCTGAACATGAGTACGGCTTCTCTCCTGTGTGAATTCTCCCGTGTGAAGCAAGATTGGCCTTTTCTGTAAAACATTTCCCACATTCTGAACACGTGTACGGCTTCTCTCCTGTGTGAATTTTCTGATGTGTGACCAGATGAGATTTACTTACAAAACGTTTCCCACATTCTGAACATGAAAACGGCTTCTCTCCTGTGTGAATTCTCTGATGTGCGACGAGATTGGATTTTCTTGTAAAAAAATTCCCGCATTCAGAACATGAAAAGGGCTTCTCCCCTGTGTGAGTTCTCTCGTGGGTAACAAGGTGGGATTTAACTATAAAGCATTTCCCACATTTTGAACAGGGGTACGGCCTGTCCACTGCGGGAACTCTTCCAATCTGTGACTGCTCAGGAGAAGGTTCTTCATGATTAGGAGGATTATAACATGGATTAGGACTGTGAAGTCCTGGATGTAGATGAAGGGTAGTGGAGTTTCCTCTTGAGGAATCCGGCAGATCTCCATCTTCTACTTTGTAGTCGAGTGATGATGTAATGTTTTCTTCAGAGATCT